>JASSUY010014581.1:0-53475 GCA_032466535.1 Forpus xanthops | reverse complement strand
TCATGAGGGACTGCAGTGAGAGGACAAGGGGTAATGGGTTCAAACTTAAACAGGGAAAGTTTAGATTGGATCTGAGGTAGAAATTCTTTACTGTAAGGGTGGTGAGGCACTGGAATGGTTTGCCCAGGGAAGTTGTGAATGCTCCATCACTAGTGGTGTTCAAGGCCAGGCTGGACATAGCCTTGTGTGACATGGTTTAGTGGGAGTTGTCCCTTGGCATGGCAAGGGGGTTGGAACTAGATGATCTTAAGGTTCTTTCCAACCCTAACTATTCTGTGATTCTATGATTCTATTTTTTGATGCTTCTCCCCCCATTAGGTAGCAAAAGCTTCATTTGCAAACCATGTGTTTTCTATTTGTGCTCCATCTCCTACATACTTGAGACACCAGACCATAGGGGTCCTGCACGCTGCTTTTTGGTCAGTAACACTTTTCACAACTTCCAGAAGAGAAGAAATCAGTGATATTTGGTCAAATCTGGAAAATAATTTTGTAAATACATAAATAAATAAAGAGAGGGAAATGCAGGGGCGAGATTTTGAAAAGCACATTTGACTTTGGAAGCCACATATGCTACACAGGATAGCAGAAATGTATGACTGGCCCCTTGAAGTTCAGCTTGGCGGATCTACATTGCATCTGAGAGACTACCTAACTCACACCTCAGAACTTTCAATAATGGAGATTTCCACTGCTCCCCATCAGTCTATTCCAGCTCTCCAATTCTTATAGCCTCAAAATGACTTCCTAAAGACCAGCACTAATTTCCATCACTGAAAGACTACAACTTTTTGTTTTGCGCATGGTCGACAATATTTATTCTTTCCTTCTTTGTGGTGACTTCTCCAAATGAAGAAACAAGACTTCTTGCAAAAATTCTTCATTTCATTTCCACACCTTTTCTCAACTGTGTCCCTCCTTCAGGCGTTTAGAACTGAGTTTGGAAGTTTGAATAAGCCAGCCCGCAATGTTTTCCTAATTAAAACTAGCCAATATTAGCAAAGGCAAAATTGCTCTGCAAAACCACAGAAACATTGTTCTCCTGCTCAGTTGCAACTTTTTCTTGGAAATTATAATTAGAGACCTATTTTTTATTTCAACACAAGGGTCTGCTGTGGTTTGAGTTTTTTTGGGGAGAGATGCAGATTTCTTTGGCTGGCCAGTGAAGTGAATTCACATGGATTTAACCTCTGATGTAGAAGACAGGATGATTCGTCAGAAGTAAATGGCTTGTCCAGCATGTAATATGGGAGGGCTGGTTTACATTTGTATTGCATATGTTGCCCCTTATCATTTATTTTTAAGCAATAACCATGACCCTGTGTATCCTGTTTCATACAAGTGATGTACTTTCTTTTGAGTTCTACAGTGATGTCCAGCGGTGCAACCATTCCTTCTGCAATGAGCAGTAGTACCCTGAGGCTGTAATTTGTTACAAAAACCTCTGCCAAGGGGGAATTGCATCCTTTTTTATCCCCTCAGCTACTTCTAATCTTGCAATGTGGTGTCTACACAATGAGAAAGCTGACTCACACCACATAAAATAGAGGTGTGAATGGAAACTTTGGGGCTACTAAAGGCTTCAGTGGGGTTTAGCCCCAGGTATCTTGCTGAATTCTTGCCCACAATTAAACCCTGTGGGTTTGAAGGAAGTAATTGACTGCAGAGGAGCTCACCCACATGGAGTCAATGCTTGATTGCCTCCAGAGTCTTGTCAGCCGTGGAAGTGCAGCAAGGAAACTCCCTTTTTAACACAGAGAGAATGGAAAGAATGAGGGGAAGGAAGGAAGACAAATAATGATGAAGTAATAATGTGCCCAGGTGCTCCTACTCTGACCAACACAGTGCTGCGACACCCATGAAAACCATGGTGACCTAACCAAAATGACAAAAAGCCTTGTCTGCACATAAATACAGTTTCAAGACCTTTTAGGATTCTGATGTGGTCATAAAACTGCCACAGAGAATTAAAAGTTGAAAGGCCAGTCAGAAAGAAAGTCACAAAGCAGAAATAAAAGAGCTGATAGCCTTGTCTGGAAGAGAAACAGAGCACAAACTGTGTAGAAGTGGGATGCGCAGCCTGGAATATCTTGGGCACATTTAACAAAGGCTAGGGAGCGCACCATTTCAACTGAAAGCCCAGGGTATAAAAGTATCCCTGAATACACCATGAACATGGCAGACCATGGAAGTCATTAGAAAAGCAGATAAAGAAAAATCAGTATCATCTTAATGAAATTTTCATTTAAGTGTGCCTTGGGTCTTTCCACCTTCATCAGAAAGTTCAGCCTTTAAATTTGTAACCCTCAAGGTGCACTGATAGTCCTCCTTTGGTAGAACAAGTCAAGAATGGGCCAAAAGCTTTGGGTTTTTTTCACAGATTTTTGTGCATCAGTATAATGATAATCACAGAAACACAGAATCACGTAATGGTCTGTGTTGGAAAGGACCTTAAAGCTCATCCAGTTCCAACCCCTCCCACAGGCAGGGACACCTTCCACTAGACCAGATTGCCCCAAGCCCCTGTGTCCAACCTGGCCTTGAACGCTGCCAGGGATGGGGCAGCCACAGCTTCTCTGGGCAACCTGTGCCAGGGCCTCAGCACACTCAGGGATAAACTGCCTAAGAGCTCATCTCAATCACCCCTCTTTCAGGTTAAAGCGATTGCCCTTTGTCCTTTCACTACAGACCCTTGTCAAAAGTCTCTCTCCAATAATGCTTCAGGAGGGAGGTGTGGGAGAAAAAGCAAAATGTGAACAAAAAATTAGAAGCTCTGAAGCCCTCAAGTCTTCTGATAAAAAATATTTAAACCTTGACAGAAGTTTAAATACAGAGCTCATTACTGAGGGTGCCTTTGCTGCCCTACGCCTGTCCTTTTGTTCTTCTTTATTTCCATCTGCCTTCTCTTTTCCAGCACATACTAGAGCAGGGATCGTGTGTGTGCACTGCATGCTGCAGGAGCCCTCTCTGCTGTCAGTGTACGCACCTCATCCTGACTTTGCACTTTCAAAATCAATTAAATATCACAGCATTCCTGAAAGAAAGGCAAGAGATACACCCATTTCTCTAGTGGGATAACTGAAATAGAAGAGCATTACCTTGCCAGGCATCACTTGCCACAAAGCACTGGATGAATACCAGAGAAGGTCTGAGATGCAAATACCAGGCAACACTGCAACTGCTTTTCCTTCCCAGAAGTGGCACAGCGATCAAGATGGCTTCTGAGATATCTAGGCTCCATGTTAGAGCCCTGTGGAATTTTGAGTGTAAATTTTAATCAAGAATGAAAGTCATGAACTTAGTGTAGACTCTGCATGTGCGGGGATGTGAAATGGCCAAGGGGGAAAGCAGAAAGTCCATCCTTCCCATGACTCCATTGGAGATCTCCAGATTGCCAAAGCTTTGTCCACAACCAGCTTTAACCTGCCAGTGGTTTTAAGAGCCTGAATGGAGGAGCTGATGGAAACAAAATATTACCACCAAGGAGACAATCCAACTCATCAGTGGGGCAAAAGACAGCAAAGATCCTCCACCTCAAATGTGCCTCTTGACAGAAAGGGAATTAAAGCTTCAGCCCTTCTTTCCACCATACGCAGCACCTATGCCTCCAGCTCAGCAAAGGCCGACAAATTGGAGCCTGAGCATTCAAACTGTCATTTCTCCTTAAAATCAGAATTGGATTCTGATTTCACTTTCTCCTCTCTCTCTCACCATTCCAATGAATTCAGCTGGAAGAAACTCATTCACACCTTGCTATTTATTCATCTCCTTTTATACTTTTTAAGAGGAAGAGATTTATCTCTGTCTAAGAAAGGACCTGTAGGGGCAGTGGATGACTTAGGACATCAGTCTCACCTCACTGAGCACCCCGATTTCAGCACCGAAATGCTGCAAGAAGGAAAGAAAGAGATGCACCTTGTCCCGATCCGCAGCAGCAGTGTGGCCCATTGAATATCCCTCATCCAGTCCTTTAAGAGCTTCATTGCCACCAGCTCATAGATGGGCCAAATCTGTAAATGACCTAAGGGGATGCACCCAAAGGAGTACCAAGCAATAAAGAGGGAGCAGGAATGAAGCAAAATTGCTGGAAAACTGTTTGCACTTACCTGAAGAGTCCTATGTTCCAATTAAATCATATCCCACTTGATCCTGGCTGTCCACACGTATTAAAAAATCCCTCTCAGGATGCACACTTAAGAACATAAGCAGTGTCTTGATAAGTTTTAATCCTTAGAGCAGGTAGAAAGAGAAACCCTAATTTTTCTTGGTGACATCAGTTGACTGCTGTTAGTGGTTTCCTGTCGACAACAGCTGAATGGCAACTCAAACTGGTTTGTTACACTTATAGCAATTAAAAGCTAGTAATATAACCACACTGCTCATTTAGCACTACCTTAGTAGAGCCGTTACCTACAAACGCTCCCTGAGCTATAAAAAGTACTGTCCTGCTACAAATGATGCCCTGAATCACTGTCATTCAGGCTGGTGTGAGTTCAAAGTCATCCCCTTGAGCCCCAGGGTGTAAAACTGGTCTGCAGATGGGAGGAGAAACACGGGTCTTTGAGTTTTCTAGATTGGCCCATTCAGAGCTAAGGGCAGCCTGGGCCAATAGGAGGCGTGGAGATACTTATTGCATGCATTTAACCTCTAGGAGAGTCTATCTCTACTCAGGTTCTAGTCTGAGCAGTTTCCCCTTTTGTAGGTTACAGTGCTGTAATCTCACTCACTTTCCATTTTGAGGTTCTATTTCTGCTTAAAAACTCACTTAAAAAGCAATTTAATTTCACTCTGTAGAGCTGGCTGCCTTTCAGTAATGAGTACAAGACAGCTGATGCTATTTAGGGAATGGGGGGAAGAGAGTTATGAGAGAGCTGACAGCACATCCTCATATCTCTTGATCACTTGTATGTAATACCTTGTGAGATCGGGCTTCTCTCTGTTGTGTGCAATCAGCTACTTGATGTATCGCAAAAAGCTTTGCCTGCGCTGAGCTCCCAGTGCCCACCTGGACCTGCTGCAGGCAGAGACCAACTCAGATATCACTGTGCAGGTGCCTTTTGGTGCCTGCTATCCCTAAGGGTCTTTGGGCACCACTCAATACTCCATCATTCTCATTCCCACCCTCATCAGCAGTATTTCAGACCCACCAACCCCTCTGAAGGCCAGGAAGTTGGTGCATGTCACATACTGATCCTGCTGGATTTTGGATAGAGCCTCCACCATGTCAAGACAAGCAGAAAGGCAAGCCAGCCAAAGAGAACAATAGGAATCCTGCCTAAGGCTGCTTGACCAATTGGCTGCTTATCAACTATTTTTTGAGAGGGGGGATGGCCACTTTATGTAAGAGAAGTCTCAATTTTAGGTCTCGATCCTGCAGCTCCAGGTAGCATCACAGGCTGAGGTAGCAGCCTGCCGCTGATGAGTGGCTAGGGGAAGGAAACAACATCCAAAGCATGGATGTCTCTGGGATAGTGGTTACTGGAAGTGCTTTGCAACAGTTTGATTTAATGGCTCATTCCCTAGGATGAAAAAACAGAAAAGCAGAAGGATGTAACAAACAACAACATTTCACTTGTTTTCATTTAAATGTCCCCAAATCCAGTCAGTTTGATCCAGGAAGATGAAAAAACAAACTGCTGCACTGACAAAAAAGGACAAACCCAACAATCTGTCTTTCATTTTTGGCCCTGAGCTGAAGCTGTTGTCCAGATTAAGGTTATCAGGCCACGAAATGTTGAAGCGACACTGTTCTCTGACAGTCAGTTACACATCCAGTGAATTTCACACAGCTTTTGACATGAAAGTGAGCAGAAACTGACTCTGGCACCAGAGGGAATGACAAGGAGAGGGATGCTGCAGCTTTCCGTTTCATTGTTCATTCATCCTAACTTAAAGCAGGTATCTGAAATGGGCTTTCCTTATCTTTCCATTCTTTGGTTCAGGAAGCCAAGGAAATAAATTAAGGGCAATCACAGAATTCTGAACTGAAGTTTGAGGAGGTGGTCTCAAATCCCTCCACTCTTGCATTTTTCAGCAAAGACGCCTTTACGAGGTAGCCAGGTGAAACTGGAAGAGGAATGTTTGGTTCACTAGCAGTTCTGGAAAATAATTTACAACAAATATTTTTGGTGAAAGTGGAACTCAAATCTTTTTTCCACCAGAGAAGGAATAAAAGCTGCATATCAGTCCTGAGGTTTTAAATGTCCTTTAATGTGTTGCTGCAATGAACTGGATTAGAAGGTTTATCAAAGGGCAATCATTACAAATGAACCACTTCAAACCTTCCAAAAGGCTTTGATTTCCTTTGGAAATGATTTCTTCTTCTTAAGGGCTTGGGAATATTTTTGGAGTTGGAGGGGGGAATAATCCACTAATACAGCAAAATGAGCTCTGGATTCAGGAATGTATTTATTTTTACCTGTGAAAACACAGATGGGCTGAAAATTCCCACCATAATTTCGACAGGACTTCAGGCTCAGTTGTCCTTTGGTTTTGTCTTTGATATTGCCTCACCTGAGAGAAACCCATAAAGAAAATATTGCAAATACCTCAAGGCAACAAACAACGCAAAAAAAACCATCACAGTGTTCCATGATGGTGAAACTTATGAAATCTGATTTCCTGTTGATGGTTTGGTGTTTAACACTCTGTGGTGCTCACCATGAAGCTTTTCCTCTAGTGGACTTATTCTTCTCATGCCTTTGCTCAGGCACCTCTTTGTATCTTTGAAACGTTTCCTTCTCTACCAAACTCAGCTAGAATTCCCTGAAAGTTTACAAATTATTTGGTGGGAGGGGTTGATGGATGGACCAACAATACAATTGGTCTGGAAATCCATAGGAAACCAAAATATATATAAGAATATATAATATATATAAGAAAAATATATATGTATGAAAATATATGAGAAAGAAGCCTAATGGCTCACAGGGATTGTATTTGCATGAGGAGGGTCAAGGTTAAGAACTATTCCAAGTAGTGGGAAAATATTTACAGTTCCTTGCTTTGTTCTTGAAGCACTTCACATACCTCCATCTTTCCCCTGCATCCTTACATCACTGCTCTTCCTTCACCTACCTGCAGGTTATATGGTCCAAAAGCCAACTTACCTCTTGCTTGAACCTGTATTATGCTGAAATAGCCTCAGCACTCCCTGACACTTTATTCTAGGCTCCCAGAATCCTATTCCTCCTCATACCCCATCCCAGTAACTGACAACAAATATACACCAAGCCCAGCCTGAAGGTGGGGTCAGACAACCCGTTCCATAGGAAAAGCAACTCCTCGGTCCGAGCATGCACATCATTTTGGTAGGAAGAGCAATTTACGCTCAGCATCATCCAGAAGCAGAGCAGCATCGAACACATGAGTGCTGGGTCTTGTCCTTGAAGTCGGGTATTTCACATGTGCTGCTCTAAAACCTCATGCCATCCAAGCTGAGAAAAGCCAGCTTAAGCCCTTAAACAGCTGACTCATACTAAACAACAGAGCAATGCTGAAAAACGCCAGCCCCGGGTCCGTCAGTGGTCCAGAATCATGAGCAGATAGAGGACCACAAACCTCTGCAGGTCTTCTGTGATGGCATCAGTTCCCTTGGGGTGACCAGGGGACGGTATTAGCTGGAGACCTGCTGCCCTCTGTAGGTGCCTCTGCCTCATTTCCAGGAAGACGGCCTCGCAGGTGTCCCTCCAACCATGTCAGAGGTCTTCCCTGGTACAAGTCCCTGTGTAGGGAGTGAGGGCTGCACTGGCTGTGATATGATGGTGATGGTTGAGATCTACCCATCCCAGCCTGGGCAGGCTGAGCCCCAGGGACTTGCTTTGGGGTGAATGCATTTATTAGTAACTGAGAAGCAACCATGGATGTAAGATGCTCCCAGCTCATAGTACCGCAGAATGGCCACACACCCCCGATGGGATATCCAGGTCTTCCATGCTCTGTTGACAGGATGCCTGCAAGGAGAAATCCTGGCTCACAGCCAGATGCAAGAATCAGATGGCTCAAACACAAGCTGCATTGAACTGCTGACATTATGGCAGAAGAATGGCTATTTGTGTCAATTTCAGGTGATACATAAGGAGCTCAGAAGCTCCAGATGAGAGTTAGCTGACTATAGGCCACATCTACATTCATAGCATTTGTGGTGCTCAGATTGGCAAAGGAGATTTGGGCTTCCAAGAAAATCTGGAGGGAACTGCCACTACAACAAACAATTCCCAGCTTGGGCTTTGCAAAACCACATCCCAGCAAGGACCCAGGCTTGGATCCATGCGTTCCCAAGTATTCAGAAGTCCACCGGAAAAGTTGCTGTGTTCAAAGATGCTGTGGGATGTAGCCCTGGGAACTAGAGCTCTGAGTGCAACAGAAAGGTCTCACTATATCTGAGCAAGAGAAAAAAGTCTGAGCTATAACAGTGTTGGTGTTGCGTAGGTTTGTTTTGACTCATCACACCTAATCTCAGATGCCCACTGCCTGGGGTTAAAGCCTCATCACTGGGAGCATTGTGGCTCTTCAGCAGCTCCTCACTGCAGTTTTTCTGGGTGAAGACAACTTAAACAAGATAAATTCAGGCCAAAAACCACTCAAAACCCATGAGGAGACCTCAGAAGGACCTGGCTCCAGCCTTTCACTGGTGTCTCATGGCAGCTCATTCGAAATCCATTACACAGCTAAATTAAAAATAAACATTTACAGAAGAGGGAGCTGGTGACAGTGTGTGGTCTGTTACTGCAATGAGATAGATGTCCAGCCTCAGAAGTGACACCTCTGCTAGTAAACTAACCCATGCTAGACCTGGTCCCTGGCCATGAGGCCAACTGACTCTGCCTGGCTACATCCATGCAATCAAATGATCTTGGCTATCAAATCTGGGTGTCTGAATCCAACTTGTCTCTCGGGAAGGGGCCCTGGTCTTGCTCATTCCTGTCATGAATCCAGCCATGTCACAATCCCAGCCATGTCCTGGTATTGCTCATCCCACATCAAAACCAGACCAGGATTTCATATTCTGTGCCCATGTCCATTCCCTGGCACTGTTTGATTCACCAGCACAGACCCAGATTTTGTTTTGATGAGGTGTTACAGGAAATGCTGAACCACCCATTTGCTGCTAAGAGCTTAAATGCAGCTGTAGATCAGCGTCAGATGGTTTTAGCATGAAGGCAACAGCTCTTCCATCTCCCTGGTCCCTTTCCATTGCCAGCATCTCCAGAAACGGCGCGTGCAAGCTGTAGGGTGCCTGCTTGTTGAGCAGCGAGAGCTGATCACCAGACTTGAGTTTGCATATGCATACCTAAAATCTGACAAAAAAGGGTGTTGGCAAAGCAAAAAACATAAATGAAAACGTTTAAACTACTTTTGCATCATAAATGGGAAAGTTCTTCACTCTTTGAATCTGCATTGCTGCATCTCGCAGGTGCCCACTCCCCCTGTGCTCAGTGCTGTACTGGAACAGCCTCCACTAATCAGTGTGGGGGTCAGGAGCACCCCACTTTCTGCCTGGCATTTGAGGGGAAATCCCAGCCTTGTGCTGTGGTTTGTAAGGCCCTTGTTGGGATGTCAGACTCCAGAAAGGGCTGTAAATCTCTCCATGGGGGAGACGAGGGATGGTTTAGGCAGGAGAAGGGAAAGACAAAAAAACACAAATGGAGGCTTCAAGGGGGTTTCTCTCACAAAAGCTGAATGTGGGAAGGGGCCTGGATGGTTAGGTGTCGACTGGCAACACTTAACCCTTCACACCCCCAGGTTCACAAACATGGCCAGTGGCTCCTGAGACACCAGACGTGCAATAGCTGCATGTGGGGATGCTTCTGAGAGCTGATCCCAGATATAAAGCAGTTAACCTTCCTCTTCTGGTGAAGGAAAGAAACCCCCAGTTGCCCTGCCTTTGCTTCTGGCCCCAGCTCAACCAGCAGCTGCGGCATGTGCCTCTATCAGTCCCTTCCTGGAAGCAGTGAAAATGGTTTCCAGCCCCACCAGGGGAGACGTGGGAGCAACAGGCACTTTCCCAGCCCAAAAGACAGGCAAAGGCTGTTTTTTGTCTGGTGATGGACGGTGCCAGCAGGCTGGTACTAGCCACAGTGCCCCAGGATACCCACCCCGAGGCTTCCCGGAGATGCTGATGCATCCTTGCAAAACTCCCCTCCACACACACGCTGACCCCCGGGCAAGCAGTGACATCTGGAAAACGTTATCCCAAAGCTCTCCCGACTGCCAGTGTACCCCAGAAGGGCTCATAGCTCTCAGTGGCATGCAACGGGAACAGCCGCAGGAGGGACACCAGCCCGGTCTGTGTCGGGAAGAACCACAGGCTCCTTTGGGAGTACAGCAGCATCTCCTACAAGCCTCAATAGCACCCCTTTATCCCTGTTACCCGCGATGAGAGCATCGCTCCCCTCTCCTCTCTTGTTTGGGTGCTGGCATCGGAGGATGTTTAGGACCTAGGCTGTGCAGCTCCTCCCTTTCAGGTCTCTCCAGGGTTATTGCTTGGTGGGAGGTAGGTTGAGGGCTTGGTGGCATGAATGAAAGAGATCGAAGAGCTCTGGACTGAGAAGCTCAAACTGGAATAGCTCGCTTGTCTCCAGGCAACAGGCCTGACGCAACCGCTGGGGGGAAGAAAAGAGTCCCTTAAATGAGAAAAGAGGCACTCAGATTTCTGAAGCGAGGCAGGGAGGAGGATGAGGCAGTCTCCTGGAGGCACTGGTGGCACCGCTCTGCAAACACCAACTCGGAGACCCGCGGCGCAAGGAGGGAGCCAAGATGTCCGTGCAATCTTCCCTCTGACTCCGTCCCCCGTAAGTGTGTTGCTCGCGTTAGCTTGGCTGGGCTGGGGCTGGAGGGGAGCACGGCCACCCTGGGAACACCGCGCTGCGCCCCAGACCGGAGCTGCCTGGGGGATTCCCGGTACTGGAGAGGAACCCTGGCTTTTTTAGCCCCGTGGAAAGGGTTAGCAGCACGGACCGGGTCCCTGGGGAACAACGGGGTGGGGGGTGACGGAACCCCATGCACCGTGAAGTTCAGCACTGGGGTCTGGTGTGCTAGTGCGGCACGGATGAGCTGGGGGCTTGCATGCTCCCCCCGCAATCACAACCGCCTGCCTTGCCAAAATCCCCTGGAGATGGCCAGCACGGTGGCTCCCGTTGATTGAGACTGGCTGGCAATCCGGGCAGAGCCCTCCTTTACGATGAGACATTTATATTTTGCTCCCAGCCGGGAGCAGTGCGTGAGTACCCACTACCTTCATGGGGATTTTCCTGCCCTGGGTGAGGTGTAACAGGGAAGAGACTGTCCGGGTTTTGGGACAATCACCTGTTGCACCCTCTGCCCCCTCCCCGGGAGACCTGTTAAGGTTTGCTGGCTCGTGCAGTGCAGACATAATGGGATGGAGTGTGGTGGCCTCACAGGGCGTAGCTACCTTCGGATTCTGAAGCAGGCACTGTGTGCTGAGCAGAGCAGGTTTCCACCTGCTCGGGTCTGGCCCTTGCAGCTCACATTAACACTGAGCTGGGGTGGGGGGGGGAAGGGAAATAAAACCAGACAGAACTTCTTCAGAGCCGTTAATAACAGCCTGGGGCTGCCTGCTAAAATAATACCCTTCCAGCACAAGCATTTGTGCAGCCCCAACCAGCACACCCCAGTGCGATGCACACCGCTGCACCCACATCATGCAGCCTGCAGCCTCCCCAGCCCGTGCAGACTGACACCTCTTCAGTATGAGGCACCCGCACCGGGCTAAGGAGATCCCTCCCTATTTCCCTGTGATGCTCCCTGTGTTACTTGCTATTGCTCTTCTTTCCGGAGCTTTTCTACAACAGAGACCTCAGTAGAGGGGGGGATAAAATGATTGAAAACCAAGTGCCTTGTTACCAGTGAGGAGCAGTGTCCAGCTGATTCCTTTGGCTTTGTCTGTTCATCCCCTGTATCCTAAGCACTCCCCACTTTCCAGTGGGAACAAGCCTGTTTTGGCTGCTGTGGGTTTTCTCTGTGCCAGCCATCATTTCAGCATAGTGGGGCTGTCGCTGTTATTTGCATCTCAGGTCTCCCCTGTTTTTGAGCGTCTGTTGCAGTGATATCTCTTCATGGGGGGAATCTGTTCAACACAGAAATCAAGCAGAACGGGAGGGATCCAGCTTCTCCTGGGCTCCGGGCTTGCGATAGCTCCGCAGCCATTAGGTGTTTGCAAAACACAGCAGGGGCACTGCAGAAAGGAAAAACATAAGTAAGCATCCTCACAGTAATGCCGCCTTCCTGAGGCTTTCTGTCTGCGACCGGCTCGCCTTAAATAACGTTAAATAACAAAGTGCAGCTCAGCATGGGGAGAAGCAGGACTGAGCACAGAGGTTGGGTGAACACAGCTCAGGCAGCCGCCAAGGCGGGTAATTGGATGGGATAGGGAGCGTGTAAAGGGGATTAGGGGATCACCGCAGGGCTGACCTCACTCGCTGGATCACTAACTTTGATCACAGGGATCTCCAATGGGAGCTGGCCCTGGCACTTGTCTCTGCAGGGGGTAGCTCAGTGCCGGGCAGAATGAAGCCCAATAAAGGCAGAAAGAGGTGTTGGTTTTTTTGTCTGGAAACACACCCTTCTGCCTTCCATGCTGCATTTAGGGGAAAACAGTTCTCTGTGCTAGGCTCCTGGGAGGAGAGCAGGGCTCAGCCTGGCCTGGCTTGTTCCCAAGGACTTTTGCATTACTCTGGCTGTACAGGCAGAGATCCCTGCTTGCTCCTTCTGCTCTTCCCCTGCTGAAACGTGTCTGGGGTGGCAGCAAGAAAAATAGGGGAAGGAACTGACTGTGTAAAGCCATGAGTCCTTTGGGGACATCTCTGGGAACAGGTTAGGTGTGTCACCTCCAATATTAGGTCCTAAAGCCTGCTAGGATCCTATGGCAGTGCATGGAGAAGCAACCTTTGCGATAATCCATAGCTCCCTTCATCTCAACAGGCTTTCTCATCTGATAAAGCCTGTTGAGGTGGCTAGGGTAGGCAGGGTGTCTTCGCCAAAAGCATGTAAACTTGCCTTTGCTGCTGCTGCTTAATCCTTAAGAATAATCGTACCTGGTTTTGGCTGGTAGGCTGAGAGCACTGACTGCATCCAGCTTCCCAGACTGCAAATATTCCCCACTCATTTGGAAAACTGGTTTATAGGAATGCTAAATATCCGGCAGTGCCCATCTTCATGCAGGATTTCAACACAACTGCTGGAAATATGCTGACCAAGTGGGAGTGGAGCTGGTCTGAAAATGGAGCTGCTAGGGTCCATCTGAAGCAGGCAGCAATCCGAGCCCTGCTTCCTTGCAAGGAGCCTGCTTGATTTTGTGCAGAGGATGCAGGAGGGATCAGAATTAGCTTGGCAGGAATGCACAGATGTATTTATCAAAACAGGTTGTTTCATCATCTGCTCATCATCTGCTGGTGATGCTGGAGGTTAGCCAGGGAGAAGCACCTGAGGGCAGGGAGTGCAAACTGGTCCTCTCTTATATCTGTGCTTCTGTCCCGCTCCTCTTGTCAGGCTAGTGGGTTTGCTGCAGCCCCCCAGTGCTCTCCCCTGCCCTGTAGTGCTTTAGGGGTCTTCCTGGAGGTCATCTGGGCAAAAAGACACACCAGGGTGAACCCTTCCCTGTGCCAGGTAATGTATGAATGGAAAGCTCCACTTCTTCCCTCTTTCCCCCATGTATCTGTGAATGCCGTGTCCACATCCAAGGGGCTGAAGCAGCAGGAGTGGGTGTTTTCCAGCTTCTTACCTTAGCAGCTGAGCTGTCTGGAAGATCTTATGGGGGTTTGTTCATGGCAGTAATTGCACAGCAATATCCAGATGCACTCAGGATCCCATTAATCTGGGTGCTGTATGCCTATCTCAGCCGGCTGCACAGGGCACTTGTGACCAACTCTCCAAGCCCCTGTAAGGGCATTACAATCTGGATCAGCCCAGGGATATAGATTTAGTCTCCTCTCTGTGCTTTTGCCTGGTATTAGGCTGGAAGTCAGGTCTGTGTGCATGTGAAGGAGCACAGCCAATATAAGCAGCCTTGCAAGCAGACCTGAAGGTAGGGTCATCAGACACCCATGCCTGTGACGCTCAACCTGGTCCCTTTAGTGTCATTATATTGTCCCTAGAGGAAGGAACAAGCTTACAGCCCACATGACTGTGGCCAGAAGGTCTCCATGGGAACTGTGTAGAATGGGCACTGAGGACTCTGACATAGTCTCTTCAGCCAGACATGGACCCCCTTCCGTCCTACTCCAGCCATTCTGAGCAGGCAGAGAGCATCTGATCCTGACAGCACATTTCAGGGGGAGTCCTGGCTTAGGGATCAGGCAGATCTTCAGGCTGCTGGAGTCATCTCTTTTTGGAGGGAGGCTGAAGGTCAGTTTGGGATAGGTGAGAAAAGCACTTGGGAACCAGATCAGATTTCTGTGAGGACAGTTTCAGGTGCTACAGAAAGGGATTGGGTGGCCAAATGCTGGATAATGTAACGCAGGAAGGTCATCTCTCCTCTGAGTCAGTGGGCTGGCTGGGGGAGCTCTTTGGTCTCTGTAGATGCCTTGTGCACAGCAGCATGATGCGACCATGGTGCCTGGGATGCTGGGGCAAGGAACTCCAGGGTAGAAAAAGCCTGAGCTCACCAGAGCCCATACAGTGCAGCAGCTCTCTCTCAAGTTATTTTGGTATGGGAAAGGGGTGACTCATGTGCAGACCCCCCCCCCAGACGGGAGCCAACAGCTCCAGGGAGCTGCACTGTTGACCCAGATGGGCTCTCCATTCACCCACTGCCCGGAGCCCCACTGTCTCTACTGCCCAGAGGATGCTCAGGAGCCTCCATCCAGCTGCAGCCAGATTCCTTCCTTACTCCATTGCTATGGCAACCCCCTTGCACAGGCATCTCCTCCTCCCTGCCCCACTGGCAACCTGTTGCAGACCCTCAGTAAGTCAGCTCTCCCTACCCCTTTCCTGTCTGTCTCCTTGTTGAGCTGAGAAGGAAAGCAAGCACAGCTCTATCTGCATGGCATATGCAATCCATGTACCGTCCCCTCACCTCTTGGTCCATCCTGGTATTTCTTCATCCTGCTGTTTCCAGTGCAGGGTCCTCCTCACCCACTGGGACCTGCAGAGGTTGATGATGATGTTAAGCAGGTGTAATTTACTCTAGGATTTTCTATTTCAGGATGCAAACCCTTGAGGCAGATGCCAACAAATTGTCAGGGAAACTGCATCCCAAATTCCATGGATTATAGAGGGTGTCCCTCTACCAATAACAGCAAAAACATGGGCACTCAGATGAGACGGGGAGACCCCAAGATACCAGAGGTGAATTCTGTACATCTCTGAAGATCCTCAGAGCTTTTCCCTTGAGGGCCAATTGCATGAATTGCCTACTCAGTGAGTGGGAAACTGAGGCATAAAAGGGGCTGAAGTGCTTTTTGAAGGTCACTTACAGGCTGAACCATTTACCCTGGTAAACAGACTGCAGTATTTACCCCATGCCATAGATGTGATCTATGGACATCTCTTCACCCTCAAAAGGGCTTCCCTCAGCCTGGGCTTTGTCTCATACTGTTTTTTTTTTCTTCCTGAAGACTAGATGAGCAGCATAATATAGACTCTTACTATCACTGCTCCTCCTCTGCAATAAAAAATGGTGCTACAGTAAGCTTAAGTCCACCAGGAATAATGGAGAAGAATAATTTGCTCCTCTCACCTCTACCTTGGCTGATTGATTTATTCTGCTTTATTCCTCCTCTTTCCATCCTGTGTGTTTCTCCTCCTTTTTTTCGCCTTTCTTCTCCTAGACCTCTTGCTCCCTGGAGTGTGACCTTCCAAAGTACTCTGTGCCCTTATTTATAGCCTTGAATTTTTCAGGCTGTACCTGTGCTGTGCTGGCCTGGTGCACAGCAATCAGTGCTGCTTCATGAAAGCCTTATGTGCAAAGCTGACCAGGGCACAGAGAGCTGATGGGGAAGGTACAGATGTATAAAACTTCTCAGGCACATAAAACCCCTGCAGGGTAAAAGGCATCATTTTGTACAACCTCCCTTTTGACAGCAAGCAGCATCTGAATTCGTTGTTCTCCATCATCAGTGATGATAACACAAAGCTTTTCTCACGCCGCTATACGCTGCTGCTTGCCTCCTTACCCCATCCTCACTATACATGGTTTGTCAGGGGATGTTCACGTGTCTCTCCTGACCCCCTGCTCTAAAGCATGGGCAGGGATATCAGAGGGGTGTGATGGAACAGGTCTGCATCTGCTTCAGGATTGCAATTGCTGCAGTTTTGGTAGTAGATTGTGCTGCTGGACCAGGTTTCTTAGAGGATAAGGCACACCGTGAGCTTCACAAGTTGTGTCTGGCATAAGAGAGAGCAGGATTTGCACTGCTGACCTGCAGCCATGCAAAAGCCAAGCCTCAGGGCATGCAGGATCCATGAGTCTTGGCACGGTAGAACCTCACACACAATCCAGGTTGATAATCCTGTTATTTCTCCACCCTGGACATGTGCTCCTGCTAATCCCTCTGCATTACATCTTGCGGGGCAGGTCAGTTAAGATGGCTTTGCCATTGGAAAACTAACCCAAGAAAGAAATTAAAGTATTTCTTGTCATTGCAGTGACCTGATGTGTCCTGTGCCTTTGGTATCACTAGGATTCATGTAAGGGCCTGAGCAAAGGGTCTTAATGAGGTGGGAGCAGACCCTCATCCCGTTCTGGTGCCAAACTCTTTCCCCTAATGAGGCATGTTCCTGAGCCTAGCAAGTGTGATAAAGAGGATAAATCAAGGGTTAATCACTTACATTCCCTTGCACAGGCCAACCTAGGGGGAAACTGGGCCTGGGGCAAGGAGACTGGGGTCTGTTGGTTTGGGCCAGAAGCCAGGTTTGTTCCTGGGGATTAGGTAGCTCCCAGGCCACAAAGAGGTTTGTATTGCAGCCTCGTATACAGACGCTTTTCACACGCTTACCACTTTCACATCTCTTTTTCCACCGCAGGTCTTTGACCCAAGTCCAAGGTATTGATAGGAAATTACAGCCACTCCTTTCTGTTGTTTTTGAGTTTGGAAAGGCTGAGGAACAGACATGGCTATTTAGGGATGTCCCTACAGAGTGAGTTTCCTGTTACACTGAGGAGGAAGTGAAGGATGTGTTAGATTGATGCCACTGTTAGGATAGAAAAATCAGCTCCCTCCAAAGTTGCTGGGATGCTCTTTCAAAGCTGCTGGGGAAGGAGAGATGACAGTGGAGTTGTGACTAAATGGATGCTCCAAACTGCTGTCCTGTTTTTATGGTCCATGCTATAAATGCTAATTGAGCTGTACCCAGGGCTCAAACAGCAAGTCTTTTCCACCCTGAGGATTTTATGCATTTTGAAGACACAGAAGTGTTTGGGGGGGTTCTGCTTTGTAGCTGTGGCATTTGGAAAAGTCAGCTTTACAATAACAATATGATCTTTGCTAGGAGTTATCAAATCTTGTAGTTTAGAGCTGCAGCAGATCCTTTTGGGCTGCTGGTTTTGGCCAACTCCAGCAATCTCCATCTCAATGGTCAGGAAAAAAGCTCAGAGGTGAAGTCTTTAAAGCCATTAGGTGTTTTCCATTATTGATTTCTGTAGGCTGGAGCTAGAGACAAGTGAAATACATTGACATGCCCTCAGCTCTGCAGAGCATCCATGCAAGAGCTGATGCAGGGCCTGACTCTCCAACAAGGCATCCGTCTGCTTTCCCCTCCAATACAATCTGTTTCCCAACAGAAGAAGGAAAACTGTTGCTGCTACAAGCTTGAGAGCTGTTTGCTTCAGCCTGGTATAGTATCTGTGTTTGCTCCCGCACACCGTAAAGCTCTCATTAACATAAGTAAGAGCAGGAACAAGACCACAACATGACTAATTCTCCACCCCCAGACTGTCTGTGTGTATATTATCAACTCCTCGCTCAGCTCATGTGCCTGCTCACAACTGTGAGATAAATCTTGCTCTCTGTTGGTGTTTATTTTAAATTAAATCTTCTTACTGAAAAGGTTTGAGAGGTGTAATTATGGTCTGGATTTCAGAGTTACACACGTCTTTGTGGGCGCAAATAACAGGGAGAAGAATGGTTGCGTAGCTCATAGTACTGTGGATCAGTGCATCCTTCTGGAAAGCTGCTTACATCCTGGCTGATCTTTCTGGGCATGTTACCAGGCATGCAAAGAGGTATCTGTTTTGTCTTTGACATGTAGACTATAGCTCCAGATCTATTCCTTGCTCAGCCATAGATGAGCATACGACCTTGAGACAGTCTCTTATCTGATCCTATCCTCGAATGCAAAAACAGCCTGCGCTTAACTCTTGCAGAGATGTTTGAGTCCGCTGTCACTGCAGGTCCCATGGTCTGGTGGAGCAGCTTTGGGCATAGCTTCCCTGAATCCACACATGGTGGCAGGAGGAGAAGCAGGGAGGAAGCTCCTGGCTCCTCTGTGCTAGTCCTCTACCAGAGTGTTTTCAAGGTGACCACTGGGACCATTCCTATGGGCAGACTGGACATGGCCAGTGATGGAAACCACAAGTTCAAGTCTCTCTTAGCACAGGCATCTGAATCCAGACTGGTTACTCACACACTTGGCTGGGAACGTGACCCTGGCCTGATCCTGATCGACAGGAGGGAGCTGTATGTATGGCTGCAATTTGGTGTCTTTAGCAAATCTAAACCTAAACATAAACTTTAAAAACATGGGGGCCTCTTTAGGTCTGGAAGGTCAAAGGTCTTCCTGGAGCTTTCCCTTTCCAGGCTGAGCAAGCCCACGTCTCTCTCTCTATCTCCATAGGATCAGCCCTCGGAACATCCTAGTGGCCTCCTCTGGACTCAGTCCAGCTTCACCTGGCTCTGTTTTGCCCAAATGGAAAGATTCAGGTTTGCCAGCCAGGGAATCCACAAAATAGTGTGCACAGGCACCTCAACATCCAGCGACTGCCACTGCTGTCTTCTGTGGATGTTTGGTTGTGTGAATGTGTCCTGGCCTCCCTGGCAACCCTTTCATGGCCCCCTAAGTTATGGTTGGAGATGTTGGTAACCAGAGCTTCCCTAAAAGCCAGAGCCTGTCTGTTCCTGCCCCAAAAGCAGTCAGATAGCTGAGATGAGGTAACACTCCCCAGGAGCACCTCAGCACCGTGCCTCTCCCAAAGCCCTCACTCCCTCCTATCTCTTTCCTCACTCTCTTTTCCCTCTCTTTCCCTCTCAAACTGGAAATCAACTCTCTCTTTTTCTTTTAGGTGTTCATCCAAGGCCAATGTGGTGCTTGAGCGGGAGCTACCTCTGCTCTGGCTGTCCATTGAGAAGCTGTGTTTGACACTGTGATACCTGGTCAACCTTGAGGGTTTCACATCCCCAGTCCTTTGCAGCCCAGCCCTATGCCTTTTGGCTCCCAGAGAGGATGTCTCTACCCAAAATACAAATAGAAGAGGTGCTGGACAGTATGGATGCTGGTTCTGGAGGTGCTGCTCCTCCTGATGACCACCTGAGGACCCTCAAGGCATTGACAGAGAAGCTGAGACTGGAAACCAGGCGTCCTTCCTACTTGGAGTGGAAGGCAAAGCTGGAGGAGCAGGCATGGAAGAGCCCTCATTCAGCAGGAGAGGAGGAAGAATTGACGACTGAGGCCAAAAAGACCATGGGAGAGACTGTCCCCTTGAGGAAGGTACAGCTGCACCTCAATGGGAGCCCTGCCCAGGACAAGGTGACTCTTACCTCAGGGAGAATAGGTGGCTTTGAGAGCATCGATGAAGCTTTGACGTGGCTCAGGAAGGAACTGGTAAGTGGTTTCCTGCCCTTTTTAGATCACTCACTTAATCAAGAGGCAAAATAAAGAATGAGGAAACAAGTGACTCCTTGTTCCTACCTGCCTTCAGCTCCAGGTGAAAAGGCAACAATCAATCATTACATTTTCTGTGGCTGGCAGGAACAGCCCAGGGAAGGGGGAAGATGAGTGCCAAAGCATCCATAGCCTCAGAGGAGCTGAGCCAGTCTCAGCATCCCTTGGAGAAATGGTTGCATGTACTGGTTAGGACTTGTTTGCAGTTTTCCCCATCCCCTGCTTCTCTAATTACATCTCAACACTCAGATGAATATAACAGGTATGAATACAGCACGGGCAGTGCTGGTGTAATAGCATTTCTCTGGTGGGTATCACACTAGATTCTTCTTCAGGGCTCTAGGAGGGGAAGCATGACTAGATCTGTCCCCTGGATCTGCTCTTGCACCTTGTGGTGGTTTAGGAACTCTCTCAGAGGAAGACTGTATGCTGACCACTGTGTTTAACAATCATTAGTGAATCTGACATCAGAGTGTTTGCCTAATTCCCCCTTTTTTCTTTTTTTTTTTAACTCATAACACTCTATAAGCTCTTGTTCTTCTCCCAGGCCATTTCTGCATGGTGAGACCAAGTGCTTCCTTTTGTTTCAAACTGCTGTGGCATCCCCTTGTGCTGACCATGTAATACCTAACAACTAATATCCCTTTTTCTGCTGCATACATGATGCCAGAACCTCATCTCAACTTTTATAGGTTCATCGTTTTTTGGCTCCTGCTTCATTAGAAGCTGGTCCACATTTCTGTTGTCCTCCCATCCCAGCCTTGGGTTCTGTCTTACACATATGCTTATTTCTAGTTGCTATGAGCTGGTAGCTGCAGAGAGAGGAAAAGAGGACAAAAATGCTACACTTGTGCTAGGGAAACACACAGAGCCAGTGCATAGGTGCTGTAATTCATCTTCTAGATGTTGGGTTGCTATCCATCATGGTCTTTGGCACAAATTTGGCCTGGGCCAACTAGTGCTGTCCAAAACAGCTTCCAACCCAGCTCAGGCGTTAGCGCAGTGTGGGGATCATTCCCAGGAGGAAGTGTGGATGCAGCACATCTTTTCTGAAGGCCACAGAGGTCAATAAGATGAGCATGACAGGATCAGGGCAGCTGTTTTCAAGGCTGCAGAATGTGCCCCCATGGTCTCCAAGTGTATGAGCGAGCAGGCACCAAAACCCCACTTCCAAGTGATCCTTCCCTTCTCCTCACTGGAATGCAAAGTCTTTATTATTTGGCCCACATAACTGGACAAAAGTCCGGTGGTGTTTGTTTCTGGTGGCTAATTGGAAGCTTGCCTGTGAGTCCCACCAGCATTTGCAACCTTATTGACAGTGGCATCAGTTCCAGCCGTGTCCCCAGGGGCTGGGACATCAATTGCAGTTCAGATGCACTTGTGAAAATGTTCCTGTGCACATGTTTTTCTTGTGATAAGCACTGAAAGCCTTTGAGGAAAACTTCTTGTGCACAACAGTGAGTAACAGTTTTGCAATTTTTGTTTCAGGTAATATTTAGTTTCACCTTTTTGGTGTTCCTACTGTATTCACCCAGCTAGATTGATCTCTGGAGGAGTTATTTACAGAGGTGGTTCAGGACGTCACAGTTGTGGTGTTTGAGCTGTTTCTCAATACTATGGCTTTCAGAAGGGGGCTGCAATGCTCTTAGGAATCCAGGACTATTAGGAAGAGTTTTGAGCTGATCTCCTAAAAATCACTCAGCACTCTGGAGAATCTCGTCTCCACACATGAGACCTGAATGTGGGCCTGTGCTTATATTTCTGATGCAATCTTAAATTCACAGCGTGCTTGATGTAAACCCCAAATCTCGAGATGCCCAAAGACAGTAAGAAGCAGATTTTCCTTCTCAGAGCCCTCTATTTAAAGAGTTTTGTGCTTTCTGCCCATGATGGAAGTATGGATTGTATCAGTGTCTGATTCTACCCTTTCGACCAGGGTGTGGTATATAAACCACTGTCTGACGAAAACTGAAACTTTAAATTAAATAAGAAAAAGGGCAAAGCAAACCCTAATTGTTCCTCACTTTCTATTTTCTTGCCTCATAATTATCCCAGTCTTTTCTGGATCTGGACATAACTTATGTAATTTAGAACAATTTCCCCAAAAAAAAGAGAGCATGTATTTGACTGACCACACAGCTAAATAGCTATGTTGGAGGCACTATTGTTGGGCAAGAGCTGCCAGCAAACAGCAAGAACACAGTGAGGCCAGTACATCACAGGATGCTGGAACAAAAAGATGCATTTCACATTACTTTTCAAGGGTGAAACCCAGTTTCTTTGCAAATAAGAGAACAAGCTTCCACACATCCCAACACTGCCAGGATTTTTCCTTGTTTATCCACATACTGTGATAGTAAAGCTATCAGGAAGGCTTCATAGAAGGATATGGTTATGCTTAAGTGGATGTATTTAAGGCAGGAGTCAAAGCCAGAACGCGCACCATCCCTCACACAGCACTCTGCTTGGGGCAGTCAGGCAGGACACCAGCACCCCACGCCGTGGATAAGATCACCCTAAGTGGGAGATAAGTCCTTCTGGTGTGATTTAACATAGGAGACCATAGACCTGGGAGCACCACGCAACCCAAGGAAGTGTTGAGCATCCTAGGCAGCTTTGTGAAAGTTGTCCTAAATGATCAAGTAGTCATAACTGAGGTGAAATCTGCCTCTGCATGCTGCCTCTGCTGCAGGGTGAATTCTCCCCCACTCTACACAGTCCTTTATGAGAAGTCAGTTTGGGATATGTAGGATTCATCTATCCAATGAAATGTTAAAAGCTGATGTATGTAGAGATTTCTATCCAGGAAAAAAGTACACCAGCCAGTGTCCTTACTGGAAGTGTGCATCTCCATCACTCACGCTGTATAACCCTCATCACAGCTACTAGTGTGTTTAAGCTGGGTTATTTCAATCGCATGGCCCCAGCATGGTTTTGGCTTGTACCAGGTAGCACCCTGCCAAACAGAGCTTCAGGAGTTTGTGCACATACTGGGGACTGTTCCCAACAGGCAACTTGTATGGGACCACCCCATTTTGGAATTAACACTATCCCAGCCAAAACCAGTAGAGGTGGCAAATGAATTCAGCAGTATGTGTATGCCCATATATCCCCCTGGCCAGGGTGGTATAGAACAGGCTGTGGCATGGGTTAGTTCTGCAGTGAATTAATAGTCCAGGAGTTCCTAGCTTCAAAATTCAAGTTACCTGTTAAATCTGAACCATTACTCCCATTCCACACAAAACATATCAGTTACTCTAGGTCATGCTTTGCCTAGAAAGGTTGGACCAGATGGCCCCTGAGGTCCCTTCCAACTTGGTGCTCTACAGTTCTATGATTCCATGCCGCAAGGAATTTGCCTCCGTGTCTCCAGGGTCTGCTATCGTTCAGCTTTTGGCAGATTGAGGCTCCTCATGTTCAGAAGTGAAGGACAAACCCAAGGTCTTACTGGGCATCTGCCATTCTTGGTCTTTCACCCCACATGACCTGTCCCAGGACCTGATTCTTCACATCAAGTCCTAGCCCTGTTTATAGGACTGACATATGCCCCCTGAGCTCCAGCCAGCCGCGTCAGATGGGACCTGCTGAGAATCTGGCCCTGGGAAGCTGATTTATTCAGCCATGCAAATTCCTCCTCTTGTTTTTGTGCTAAGAGGATCTGTGTAGGTGTAGGAGCAAATTGCAGCACTCAGCATGTGCTGAACCGCCCCAGGGCTGCAGCGCTTCCCTCCCCAACTCCTCCTACCTCTTCTTTGCCTTCATGTTTGCCTTTCCACTGTCAAGTGTGGCTGCTCTTCATCAATGCTGAAAGCAGAGCCATCGCCAGCCAGGGTATGGTGACAGACCAAAGGATCAGAGTGGTCGGAGTGTACTTTCCTCTTTGTTCTTGAAATTTGATAGGTTTTACGAGTTCTAAAATTAAGCCCTCAAAGTCTTCTTCCTCTTAAATGTGGTTAAAGAACAAAGCTGTGAACTGGGACATCTTGGAACAGTTCTGACTTTGTTCCAGTAGGAAAATACTTTTTTCCATCTCAAATTCACCAGTGTTTGGCATTGAAATCTGAGGTGTGTAAGCCAGAATGCATGCAAGACTCTTGAAAAGAGGCACAAATGCCTGATGCATTCTCCTGGGAAAAATGTAGAACACCCAATGCCCTGTTCATCAGACACTTAATAGTATTAACCACTATTATCTCCTTTATATATTTCATCTCCATCTGGGATGCTGATATTGGCTGAATAAGTACTTAAATGAACTTAAACAATGATGCAGTACCAAAATAGTGCTGACATGGGCCTCACTGCAGGTTGTTGGGTGGTGAAGAGTAAGAGAAGGAGTCTAGTGAATGGATGTGTTGATGGAGACCTCTGTTACATAGCAGTTACATGAAGGATTTGTCTGTATTTGTATTTCAAACAATGAAGGGACCAGAAGAGGGTCACCTCTACTGCTAAGTTCATAGAACACTGAATAGTTTGGGTCAGAATTGAACTTAAAGCTCATCCAGTTCCAACCCCTTCCACAGGCAGGGACACTTTCCACTAGACCAGGTTGCTCCAAGCCCTGTCCAACCTGGCCTTGAACACTGCCAAGGATGGGGCAGCCACAGCTTCTCTGGGCAACATGTCCCAGGGCCTCAGTAGCCCTGCAGTAAAGGAGATGAGATACCTCAACTGGGGCTGTGGGCTGCGGGCTGCAGCACAAAGGCATGAGTATATAAAATCAGCCATAGCAAGGTAGCATCTGAACACCTTTGAAGATGAAGCCTCAGACCAAACCACACACTTAACTGACTTCTCTGAAGTGTTTGGTAAGGGACTAATAACTGGCCAGTGCTTCTCCATGCTTGAATCCAAGTGGCTGCATGCAGTTTGGAAAACACCAATTTAGATTTCAGTTTCTTTTGATCTTCTGGAAATAAAAAGGACTAACCCCGTGGAAGCAGCCACTTCTCTACAGACTTGAGCTTCATGGACCACAGACTATGACTTTGTCCATGGGACACTTCTCTTTTGAGAAGAGGTCCCAAGGAGCTCCACATCTCCATATCATGGTGTACTTGCTCTCTGCTGATACATCTGCCTATAGGTAGACCACTGGCAATGGGTCTTCCTGTCTGACCGTATAGATAAGGCAAACTTGAAGAAAAATCTGGACTAGGCTACTGAGACTGGACAACAGGCAAGGATACATCCCTGTCTGTTATCTCCTTCACCCCTATTAAACATCCCTGGATGACTCAGAGGCTCATTCCAAAGAGAAAATCCTTTGTGGGTTCATAATACCCTGTGGCCCAGCTTTGCGATTCAGTCTAGCCATTGCAGTAGCTCCTCTGTCAGAAAGGATCTGAAACTGGCAGCCTGTCCATCCCAACAGCATGCTCCAATCATGCAGATGAAACGCAGCTCTTTGCCTGGGTTAAAAAGTGGTTGGTGTGAGCAAGACATGCCTAAGGTTCTTCTTTCATTGGGTGTGTGAGACTTGAAGGAAGCAAAATGCATGGCTTCTGCTGGGTGCTCCCTGTGGGTGTCCCCAGGACATGACACAGAATTTGTGGGATCATGCTGTCATCCCACACAGATTAACTGGTTCATCGAGTTACTTTGTGGTGACTGGCCCTGTAGATGAACTGTGTAAACTGAAAACCCCATGGCTTCCTGTGATGCAGGCCCTGTAATCTCATTATTTCTTTGTGGAGCTCTGCTGACCGGACAGTGCTCCTTTTAAAAAGTGATCATTCATAATTTCTAGTGATAGCTGGCTCCTCAGCATGGGACAGATTGAATGTTTCTGGTACTCTTGTGGAGCCTCTGGGAAAGGGAATGAGAAAAGATTTCTGCATTCTGACCCAAATTATGCTAATGTTCTGGGTGGTTTTGAACAAAGCAAGGTTTAATGGAACAAGTCCATGGAGGGGGGACAGGGCTTTGCATCTCAAGCCAAGCTTCAGTGATGAGTGGGGAGAGAGAGAGACTGGTAGCACACATCTGACTGGTCAACCTTCCTTCTCCAGTCAGCCAGAAGCTCAGACAGAAAGGGCTGTATCCAAGACAGTGTCACAGCTTAGGTGATCAGTGTAGATGAGTGGTGGGCTTGTTCTATGCCATGTTGCGCCCACCTACAGGTGGGCCATCAGGCCCTGTGGCTGGCTCGGTAGACATCAGGATGAACAAGCTTGATGGAGGAAAGAAGAGTGAGTGGAGATTGAGCACCCAAAGAACATTTCCTGGAGGGATTTTGACTTCCAGCTTGCCAGAAATCAAGACAGCTTCCTCAAAAGACAGGGGAAGCAAGAACAGGTCAAAAAGTGGAAAGCTGGCTCTCAAGGGAAAAACAGCAACCGCCAACTCACATCCCTCTCACAGTGGCCTTGTAATTAATTTTTAAACCCTTCGTGGCAGTGGTGACTTTTTAATCCTGCATTCTTGAAAGCATTTGTTGACATTTCTTATATATCTTGATAAACTGACAGGAAAGAATGGCCATGGGTCAGTTCAATAATGCCCACGATCACCTTCCTGATAAAATGTCAAGGCACAGCAGTGGCTGTAAAGCAAGGAAAAATATCAACAAAATAAGGAGTTTTTTTCATTGCAACTAAGACAGGAGAAGAAAAACCTGCCCAGTGGTGTTACTCTGCTGAGGGTGCAGGCTACAAAGTCTGCAAGGAAATAGTGTTTTTTGAAGACGGCAAATGGCCACAACTCTGCCGACAATTTGAGATTTCCTGAGAGAGAAAAAGAGATTCACTCAGAGACTGGTAAAAAAGGTGGCCATATCCTCTCCAGGAAACTAAGCTGGAATCCAGTTGCTGGCTGAGTGCACTAGAAGGTCCTCCAGGATCTTTCCACAGTCCAGGATTGAGAAAGGCCTTGCTTGGCTTGGATTAATTTTCACTATACATACATCAGCTCTCAGCATAGGCTCCGAGCACAGCATTGCAAAGGGCTTCCTGACAGCTGCAGAAAACAGCTGGAGCAGAGCCAGGCTTCCCCCCAAGCTCTTCAACATCCTAAGGTGGCTGCTTCACCTCGCTGTGAGACTGGAAATGCTGCAAGGGGTGATTCAAATGTCTTTGGAGGCATTGCCTGGAGGAGGAGGGATTATGCCACAAGCTAGAGCAATCCTGAGATTGCTGTGGTTCACATCCTTGTTCTAGCAGCCCATGCATCACGCACCAGAAGCCTCATGCAGAAATACCAGAGCCACCTGTGGAGCCTCTCAAGGGGAATTTTCTCTCCTCCTTTCCCTTCTGCAGTTTTACGTATGAGTCATCAAATCAGGAATAAATTTACCCCCAACCCCTAGAGCTACATCTGTGCTTGTAAAATAAGCAGTTTGTTTTCATGCCTGGAGGCCATTGGTATGGTCTGAGTGAATCCATACTGTTAAAATCCAGACTAGGGGGATTTAACCCAAATGTCTGCTGAGGACGAATCCCTCTGTTAACTCCTGAAGAGTGCCTCTGGCAAACAGCTTGGGACTGGCTCAAAGGATGCCAGGACCTTGCTCACAATTGAGCAGAGAGGAAGACTTTGTTGCAATGTATTATGTAATATATTAAATAACATACAATATATAATTGAATAATACATATTAAATTATATTAAACAAATATTAATATATTAATATAGATGTAGTCTGGGTCTGTTCCTGAGCTTCTCTTTCAACCAACAGGGAGCTGAGGAATCAGTGATGGAAGTCAAAGGAGTAACGTAAATGATGGATTTGAGTTCAGAGCATCTCCAGGTGAGCTCAGGGCATCATCTCATGCACTGAGAAGTCAGCAAGGACAGGACTTACCCAGGAAGCCCCTGGGAGGAAAAAGAAAACAAACCCACAAATAAAAATCGGGATCTTTCTTTCCAAGAGGCTCCTTCCAGTGCTGGTTCATGTCCTGAGATGGAGGCAGCACCAGGGAAAGAGGTAGGGTATCACATTAGGGGAGGGCTTTCCCCTCCTTGTTTCCAGCAGTTACAGAGAGATTTAAGCCACCAGGTTTGCTCAGAGATGTTTGGATTCTCTCCCACCACCTTCTTTTCTTTGCAGCTTGCGTAGTTTGTGCTTTTCTGTGAGGAAGGATGTGGGGTGAGAAGTGGGGATTGTCCTTTTGGCATCTGCTGTTCTAGCTCTGCCTGCTTCTGTTCCCCAGACAAAGGCTGATTCTTGCACCAAGCATTCACCTCCTTCCATAACCACTCCCAGTATCCTGTGGCCATGAATTTTCTGCTTTATTTTAAGTTGAAATTAAAGAAAAACCAAACCCCAAGCTCTTTTCTTTCATCACTTTTGAATCTTCTACCTTCCAAATGTAGGTGCCAAGGGAGGAAAAAATCCTCAAAACCACTTAGCTCATTAGCCTGCAGGGTAGTTGTTCTCTCTTCTGTGGGAAACTGTGGAGGTCCCATCCCGAGAGCTCCTTCCAATCAGTGAGATAAGCCGTGGGGGATGTGGAGGCCTCTGTTCCTGGCTGTCATGAACCAGCCTGATTTATGCAGGCTGGAAACACGGGCCAACTATTTGGGGATGAGTTCTCTGGGGTTCTTTTAATTGGTCCTTTCCACCTCTAATTGCTCCTTCTCGCTGTGGCTGCTCCCTTATGAGCAAAATTAATTTAAGCTTTGCTTAAGGTTGAGATGGAAGCTCTGAAGCCTGCTCTGACAGATACCCAAGCCAACAGCATTGTCATGGCTGGCTTTAACTCCTGAAAAACCTCAGCAGGCACAGACTTCCTGAAAGCTAAATATTCACCATCTTGAGCTGGTGTATGACTGGGATGCATTGTTGGCTTGGAAGATGCTTATCTCCCTCTCAGTTCTTTCCAATGGTGTTGCTTCTCTCAGAGTTTCGTTTCCAGTGACTTAGTGCAGCCGCTATCTGGAGCTGATATCATGGTATTATGATGACCAGATTTGATGTTCCCTTGTTAATACTCTCTTCCCTCCCCACCCTCCGTCTTGCGTTCCAGGCAGAAATGCGCCTGCAGGACCAGCAGCTGGCGAGGCAGCTTATGCGGCTCCGCAGTGAGATCAACAAGCTGAAGATCGAGCAGACCTGCCACCTCCACCAGCGCATGCTCAACGACGCCACGTATGAGCTGGAGGAGAGGGACGAGCTTGCTGATCTCTTCTGCGACTTCCCCCTTGTGAGCTCCTTCAGCCTCTCCAAGCCGCTCAAGCTCATCGGGGTCACCAAGATGAACATCAACTCCAGGCGGTTCTCCCTGTGCTGAAGGAGGGAAGAAGAGGGAAGGATGGGGGAGAAAGAGAGGACTGGGCAGGGCCAGGGCTCTCTCTGCCTGGTGGCTGGGTGAAAAGAGGCCAAAGAGGAACAGAAACAACCAGAGAAAACAGGATACCCACAGCTGGTTTTTGGTGGCAGGGTAGAGCAGTGGAGCCGCACACTGGGATGGCCCAGAGATGCTCATTGAGAAGACAAATCCTGTATGAGGGAAGTGTGGAGAGCATCTGAACCCAAGATGTGCACTTAGCCTGCTCCTTTGAAAAGCCCGTTCTCCTTCTCTTCTCCCCACAGTTACTAAAATGACGCAGCTCCAGTGTGGTTGGTTGTAGCAAAAAATCAAAGGAGAGAGTCAAAGATCGGCCACAGAGTAAAGCAAAATCCATTTTGCCTTCCCCTTTACCTTCCCCCAGGCTAGAGCTGCTTCTTCAGAAAATAAATCACTCTCCTCCATGGATATCACCTTAGGCAACAATCCTCAGCCTCTGCTGGCCCAAGCACAGGGTCCATGAGGCTATTTCAGGTGGAAGCTGACTGCCAGTGGAAAGGAGCCCTCCCAGCAGCGAAGGGATGGTGGGTAAAATGGCATGCAGCCCCAAGAAGATATGCTTGTTGACTTACTCCATTGAGTCCAGTGTGCTCTATCTTCATTTTGCCTGTGGTATAGATTATGGACAGATCATGGACACTCTTAATAGAGACTCTAGCCAGCCAGAAGTAGCTTGTGTACCGTAGAAGTTATAACCAGAGCAATATATGTTTATGATATTGTCAACAGTGGCCACAAGGCACTGTGTGGTTACCCCTGCAGTAAGGTAAAGGAGGTAACTTACGCCCAAGAAATCTCATATGAGAGAAATCCCAGGCTGACATTATCACAACAGCAGCACCAGCAAATCCTGGATCCTCTGTGGCAGCACACATCTATCAGAAGAGGATAGGAGAAAAGGGACTTTCCTGTGATGAACATAAACTGTGACTGTAAAATTAGAGGGAGAAATATTGCTACAATGAGCTTTGGATCTGCAGCAAACCCACGGAATTCCCTCCCTGTTTGGCAGTATGTCAGATGGATAAGATAGATTTTTGCCTTTTGTGCACAAAGCTGCACACCTTCCTGTGCATGGCACAGAGGTCAGAGACACTTGTGGTGCAGCCCAGCAAAGACAGGGACTCAAGAGGTCTTGGTGCACCTGGCACCCGAAGCAGTCTGTCTAGTCTGAGCCTGGATTCCTCTAGGCTCTTCCTCCTGTGCCAGCACCACTCCTGACCATGTCAGAGTGGTACAATCTCTTAACCCATCATCTCAGCCCAGCTCTGCTCCTCTCCACATGCCCAAGCAGAGAGCTCTGTGGCTGGGTGAATGTGACTGTGTCCACACAGCACCAGCCAAAGCCCTGGGGATGAGCAGGAGATGCAAGTCAGCACTGAGCTGAAAGCTGTGTGGCTGTGTTGGCGTGCCTGTACCTGACTGTGTCTGTAAGCTGTGTGTGTGCATAAAGTTCTTGTGTGTGTGCATGTGAGCCCACAGGATACCTCTCTCAGGAGGTTGAGTGGTGGCCCCATGTCTTTGTTTGCGTATGTGGTGTGAACCAGAATCTGAGACTCTGCTGTGCCTGGGAAGTTGCAATGAAGCATCAAGACTTGGGGTTTTCACAAGGAGCTTAGGTCAATGCAGAGAAGACAAATAATTCTTCGTGAGGACGTTCATAGCCACATGGGGCTGGGGAGCTGGTAGGGGGCTCTGGAGCTGAGTTCAGTCCTCTGTCTCCCATAGTATGTAAACCCTCAGTGATGCCTCCCATTCTAAAGCTTGTTGGGTATCATGTATAAGGAAGTAGGTATTTGGGGCACAGCAGCTTTATCTATACCAGTAAGTTAATTAGTGCCATGCCTGGGTGCTAAATCTGGTGCTGCCCAGGTAGCAAAAGTTCAATAGGGTTGTGGCCAGAGTTACCCTCTGGACAAGACAACCAGCCACAATGTTGTGTTTACAGTAGTAGAGAAATAGCCTTATTTCCCCATGGACATCTGGAAAAAAAGAAAATCTCATTAAAATTCTTCCTTGATTACTTTTTTAATGAAAAAAGAATAAATTTGTGTCCCACATGTTGATTTTAGGAGGCTTTTTTGCTTAAAAGATAGCAATGACAACTCTTCAGTGAAAATAATGCCTTGGAAGAGGGAGGATAGTTCTGTCTTGGATTAGTTAGAGTCAACAATAGGGTGGACCTGCCTTTGGGCTCTTGTCAGGTAGCTGAATGCAGAAGGTTAGTACAAGCACAGTCTTAGGAGTTCATTATATGTGGCATTAGAAATATCAGACGTCTGGGTTCCAGACATGTATTTTCCGCATTAAGTGGGGTGAGGCATGGTTGTATCTGCCAGCTGTTTGTCCAAATGCACAATTTTTTAATCATAAAATTATGTCTGTATTGATTCCTGCCTCTGGTCTCTCACTGTGTTCAGTGGCTCCAGCTCTGCCTTGAGAGCGGTCGGGGAAGCATAAGCCTTGTGTGTTCAAGGTCTATAGATGTGCAAAGTTTCCAGACAAGTTTTTGTATCCACACACATCACTGGTTAGAAATCCTGATGCAGCTTCATCAGTAATTGCTCCACCTTGCAGTCTGGAGGAGATGGGGGAAAATTAAGGTGGGAGCATTTATTATGTACTTGGGCAAAAATGTGTGGAAAAGAAAGCCAAAACGCCACCGTTTCACATGAAGTGCTATTCTGTTTGTGGCCACTGAGTCAAAACTGGGTCCATGCACTTAAAAATATATCAGGCCAGGGAAAAATGTAAGTAGATGTCTGATATGTGTTGAGCTTTGTTTAAAACAAACAAGTCATCCAAAAGTTGTGAGGTCTTGAGAAACATGAGTACAGGTCATTGGTCCCATCACAAAGTTCGCAGAAAGGAACCTTCCACTCTCAGCAGTCTGCAGTGAGATGATTCATGACCTTGAGTGACTTTTCTAGTGCAGGTGGCTCCTTTCCTAGATGACCCATGATGCTTGCAGTGAAAGGCTGGTGGCTATTAAGGTTGATGCTTCTGGAGTCCATCCTGAAAATGCCCTTTAATGTGCCCATGTGTGTGGACCATCAAATCAAGGCTCCATCTGGAGTACCAGTGACTGCTGATTCACCTGTTTGAAGGAGGGATCTGATGGCTGTTGATTTACAGGTTGTCCACATCCATCCAGCAATGAGACATATTCCTCACTGAAATTAAAGAGCGAGTTTGAGACTAGTCCCTGTGAACAATGAACTGCATTGCTATTTTAGATGGGTAGAGTGGAAGACCACAGATTTCTCCATGCTAACTGGAAGACCAAATTTCAGATTACTTCTTGCCCCAAAAAGCTCAATGCAAATTTTGGATGTGGGGGAATCAGACTGGCATTTTAACTGGTCTGTTTTGCTTTTACTTAAAGCAGTTCTAAAAATTTAAAATAGAAACTGAAACCAGTAACACCTTATTTTTATTCATGTGTTGTTTTGCAATGAACAGTCAAAATATTTTCCCTTAATCAGCCTTAATGAAACTTATCCAATCCCTCTTTTTTCAGTGAGTACTGGACGTTTATCCAACTAGACCAAATTCCTGAAGTTTTAATTAACCCAAACTTCTAATATTCAGCATGAAGAATTCAGTTAAATATGAATTGACCCAGGTTGGTTTCTGACTTCCTTTGGGTCACTTAAGAGGAAGCAGAAAGCAATTTTACACATATTAACTTAGGGTCAGCTGGTCACTCTCCCAAGCATGATCTGCCTCGACCTACTAATAGCCAAGCTCTTGCTCGAATGTCACAGCCCCAGTGGAGCAACAATGAAAAGGGTCATTGTTACTAGGAGAGTGTCTCATTTCTCACTCATTCGGCACTGGTAAGTGCTATCATGTAATTGGGGAGTGATTTGTATTTTGACATCCCCCACTAACATCCATATGACCCTTCATGAAATTCAATAGAGATATCACAGAAATGCTCCGACAGGTCCCATTTACACCAGGAATGCTGGGGAATTATATGTTTAAGGACTTAAGGGCAGAATTTTCATATTGCCTCTGTTACACAGTATTTCAGCTATCACAGTCTAGCCTCTTTTATATATATATATGTATATATATATATATATATATATGTATATATATATGGAAAATATATATATGGAAAAAATCCCAGCTGGAGTATTCCCAGCACCTTGTGGTTTTCTCTTCACAGACTGACACTGTCTGTTAGTGGGTTTTATTTTAGATCTGGAAGACAGAAGGCGGGGGTGTGGAGGAGAATAAAAAAACATAGCAAAGAGGAAGTGGCAGGCTACAGACTAAAACCAGAATCAGACTCAAATCCCATTTTACAACCAAGTGTTGTGTCTGAGGACATAGACACAAAGGGAGCAAAGCATCCCAAAACCTTGGGGTGAAATCAGCCTGGGGTACTGCTTGAAACTCAACCAGCATCCAGAGGAGCCATGCAGCAGCCCAAAGGAGAAGTGGCACTGAAAGATGTGCAAACCACTCCTGAAATCCTCAGTGGTCTCTGTGCTATCTGGGAAACCTTTAAAGCACCTCCCTGCCTTCTCCAAGCAAAGAACACCCCTAAGCCTCAGATGACCACACTCAGTCATGCAAAGCTGCATCCCAGGCTGCAATGGTTCAATGTAGATTTTAAGGTAATCAATGATCAGATTTGGGGCAAATTTGTGATTTCAAGCTTTCAACTCCCATATTTTCAACCTGTTTTATGAAGAAGGACCAAGGGACATGCTCCATGCACCCATCATTCACAGCAGCTGAAATCTGGACTTGACCTATTCTTGCAAAGGCAGACGGTGCAGAGTCCCTGCGGTACAATCCCTGAGGAAGCCAAATCATCCTGGTCACTGCCTTCAGCATCTCAGTGTGTTTCAAAACTCTCCAGGTCAGCCACTGTGAGAGTTCTGCAGTGCCCAAGCCATGAGATGGTGGCAGAAGATGCCCAATGATTGTCTGCTGTCCTTTCCCTTGGGACCTGTTTCAGCCCCACTTCCCTGCCTGCCTCTTGAGAGGGGAGCAGGAGGAGGAGGGTTATTACACAATGTTTTTGTTCCACTGATGATTTCCCTCTGCCAGTTGGAACAGGCTACTCATAAATCTCAGCTTTCTGGAGGGGTTTCAGGAGCTCTGCATTCTTAGATCATTGTCTCTCCTCCCTGGGAACAATGAGAGTAAGAAGGAGTTGCTCCAAAAATGCCATGTGCTGCAAGGAGGCTTCTTTAGGATGGGGTTTGCTCAGGGGGGCAGATGGAGTTTCTCCCAACCACTTTAGCTTGCAGCCTGGGTAACCTGGGAGGCAACTCAATAGGAAGCAGGAATGCTGCTAACAGTGCTCTGCAGAGATCTGCAAAGGTCATCTCCTTCCTACCACCTCAGAAAGGTAGTTAGAACAACTACCCTCTGATTGTAAGGTGGAAAATGAGATGCAGGATGCCCCATGCTGTGCATTCCCAGCCTGAGATACAACCTTACGGACTTTCAGATGTGAGCACACTGACATGCTCAGCATGTTCTTTGCCACCCGGGAAGCTGCTGGGACTGGGCTTTTGGAAGAAAGCCTGTCCTGCAGGTGAGTAAAGGTTGGAAGCCGGTTACAAGGCTTCTAACAAATCAGAGGGATCAAGTTCTTAATGCTATTAAATCCTCCTCTGAAACCAGCAGCTTGTTAGACTGCCCTTTCCCATGCTGCCAATTCCAGTGAAAGCTTTGCCTTTGGCATGTGGTTTCCCAAGGTTTATTTCTGCCTGTTCAGTTGTCAGCATGATCCCTGGCATGATGTAGGTCCAGCCCTGCTACACTGACCAAAGTAACCAGCAGGTATGGCTCAGGAGCTAATGTAAGCCAGGGAGCATCCCAAAATGGGATACAGCTACCTCTTTTGGGGTACGAGAATTTAACCATATGAACCCATCTGTGTCACACCAGTTGGTCTCGTGGAGAGAAGAGGGTCCCTGGTTCTCATCAGTTCACCAATAGAGCTGCAACAACTGCATGAAGAAGCAGTCAGAGCAGTGTGCAGTAAGCATTTCTTATAAAGCAGCAATCACTAATGACTCGTGAGTCTTGTGAATGGACAGATCTCGAGTGCATGTTTAAGCCTAGGCTGTGGAGACAAAGTTTTCTCGATTCATCCCATCAAAACTTCCATCCAGAGGTAGAATCAGTCATATGTATGAGCATACCAAGAGCAACATCTTCACCAGCAACCAGGACCCACTCTCCGACCAAAGGCCAAGTGGCAAATCTGGCCATGTCCTTATTATTAATTACAGAACAGGGCAGCTACAGCCAAACTGCATCTTGGGAATGGTTCCTGACCCATGCAAGCTCCCATTGTTTGTGGTTTCTTCATTTTTTCAGGTTTCTTGCAGAGAAAAAAAAGGATTTAGTACCAGAACTTCATTACAAGGTGTTTCTTTGTGGCCCTGAAATGCAAGCCTTCTTCCTGGCACCAATTAAAATCATTACCACTGAAAAAGAAAAGCAGGTTCTTTGGTATGCTTTCTCTCACCCTAAAGTCTCACATCTGTTTCTACAGAGCATCTTGTACACCAGACTCCACTCCATGCCCTGGCCAAGGTGAGGATGACCTCTATAGCAATCCACATTGTCCTTTTAACCTTTCTTAAGATGTGTATAATGCTTGGAAACACACAGTGGGGGAACACAGGCTGGACACTGTGGGGGTTTTCACATGATAGGCAACAGCCTCATGATCACATAAGAGAGCTCTCTCAGAGCACTAGGATGAATCTCATTCAGTCTTATGGATGGAAATATACTTCATTTCACTAGGTAGTTCTTAACCTTTTTTCCCCAATGTTGGCTGCTCTCCTTCCCAAATGCTGTTGCTATGTGCAGAAGCTTGGAGCAAATCTGACACATAAACTGAGGCAAAAAAAAGGCGTTCAACCTTTTCCATAATCACCCATTGTTAGGCTGTCCCCCATCCCAGCAATCAACCCACATTTTCCATGGAGTATGCTGCTGAAATACTTACAAACCCCCTTTTTGTTACTCTTAGCATCTCTGGCCAGTCTTTGCTCCAGCTGGTTTTCAGCCCTTCTGCTTTCATCTGTTAAGTACCCCAGCCGTGCATTTGCACTCTTCTTTCATTTTCCCTCCTTATTTCCATTTCTTGTATGCTCCCTTTTAGCAGCTCTGTTCACTAAGAAGTGTCTTAATTAGTCAGGCAGGCTTTGTGCTGCAATTCCTGATTTTCATGTGCAAAAGCAGGGCTTGTTCTCAAGCTCTGAATAAGTTCTCTTTAAAACAACCCAGCCAGCTGTCTTGGACACCTTCTCCCCTCACAGCAACCTCCCAGTTCCCCAAATGAGCTGAAATCAACCCTCCTGAGGTCCAGTCCTCAGTCTTCAGCTTGTTTGCCCAAGCCAGATACATCATCTGGAGAGTCATGTCATCTCACATGGCATCTCTAGAGCCCTGTCATCTCACAGCTATGTGAGATCAAGCTGCTGCCCCTGACCACCACTGCCCTCTGCTCTTCCACATTTATGAGCAGCATGAAAGCCACCCCAATAAAGCTAAATAATGCTGAGAGCACAGCTGCCTTTGCCAACACAGGTGAGGATGCTCGCAGTGGAGTAAGAGGAGTCAGATCTGACATCAGGCATTCAGAAAGACAATCGTGTGCCACAGAGCCTGGGGCTTTGGGGACTCCCTGTACTGTTATAAAGGGATTATAGTTTATTAACATGGCTGCCAAATCCCATTAATTGGCCTCAGACATGCAAAGGTCAAGCACAGTGATGCATGTGGACAGGCAATGATCAAGGACATCTAAAAGCTAGCAAGAGGAAGGCAAGGGTAGTAGTTAAAGGTGGATGACAGACCCTGACGGTGCAAGATTTCCTTTCCTGGAAAACTGGGTTAGCAGCAGAGACGGTCGTGCTCTCACTGGAACTGGCCTGGATCACTCCCAGGTGTCAAACTACCTGCTTGCTTACTACTCTCCATCCGTATTTCCTTCTCTCCCCTAAGATGACACAAGCATGGCAAAGTACCCAGGATTGACTTTCTGCCTCAGGTTTTCTGTATGATTTAGCCACATAGTTAAAATGTACATGAGTTCATCATTGCAGCTCTGCACATGGCTGCACAAATGTTAGGAGGGTTAAGAAGGGGATGACAAGGGCAGGAGCCCTCAACTCCTCAGCACCAGCTTGTACTGTTAGTGGAGCTACTCACTGTGCCTATCTCTCAAAGAAAACACAGCCAAGGGTGAGCCCCACAACCAGCCCCATGCTCCCTAGCACGTACCAGCGGTGCTTCCCCAATCACACCACGGAGCTGATGATAACACGGGCTAATCTCCAGCAGCAATCTAATATAGATGCCCTGCTGGGGGAGGAAGGATGTTTAGCTATGGTATGGATGTGATCACACAGGTGACATCATCTATACCATGTCACATGGTTCTTGGGGCTGAGGGTAGCTACTGGCCTGTTTTACTTATTAGCATAGATGTAGTTACAGAGCCTGAATCCTGGGTCATACATTCATGAAAGGTTCAGCTGCAATGCTTCAGTCAATTCTTGTGCCAAGCAGGATCTGAAGATGTACTCTCCCAAGAGCTAGATCAGCCTGTGGTTCCTCAGCTTGGCCAGACATCCAGCTGGGCCTGCCCAAGCCCTTAAGTCCTGTAAGAGCACTGGGACATGCTTTTCCCCCGATACCCCCCTGCCTTCCTCTCCCTTTGCTCTCACTGTTGGGAGAGTCTATCACGTCAAGCCTGGCTACCAGCATTATGGCACATAGGAATTAAGGCTTTGGATGATTTCAAGCCCAGTGTATTTGAGATGCTCAGGTTCCCACCCCTCCGAGCTTAGCTCACCTTTCTTTTCCAGTGGTGCCCTGTGGAGTGTTTACTCCTGCTCCCCGCTGCACTGCTTTGTTTCCCTTTCAGTGCTCACCAGATGCAGGGGTTTGATCACCTGTGGCTTATTAATTACCATGTTCAGCTCTCCTTCTCTTCTGAAAAAAGCAAAGGAAGAGAGGTCCCCTTTTAGTTTCTCTCTGGGGACCCGTTTTGTTTATGGGTCTCCAATACTCTTGGAGAACAGCTTTGCCCCATCCCCTTGTGCATCCTGCTCCTACAAAGCCCTCTTTGTGCTGGTGCTGGGCTCCAGCCAGCCTGGGCTGCAAGCACATGCTTATCTTTAAACAGAAGCAATGTTACCGGCTCTCATACCGAGACAAGCATTGCATCATGCCAGGCGTCTGGGTTTCTCTTGCAGTGCTCCAGAAATGCACTGTCCCAACACACACTGCAGCCAGTCACCCCTTTTCAATGCTGCTGTTGGGGTCCGGAACATGAGGCCTCCAAGCAAAGCGATGCAAAGGGGATGATGATCCTGCTGTCATATCTGTCATCACTTACTGGCATCAGACAGTAAGATGCTGGGCTGCTTGGCCAGGCTTTGGGGGGCCCTTGCCAACAGAGGATTCCTCAGGGGCTCACCCCAGTCTCCCAGGGTAATTGCTAAGGGAGAAGGGGGAACTGCAGGAATCTCTGGCAACAGCACAGTGCCAATACTCCTCTGGGGATGCAAAGATTCAATTCATCACGCCCAGGTACCTGCAGAGTCTTCATACATTGCAGAGGAGGATGTTTCCCCAGGGAAGCTGTCTGAGCAGTGTAGGAGATGGGTATATTCAAGGGCTGCTTTTAAAACAGGCAAAATGGTTTTCGCATCTGGAGTGGTCTCAGTAAGGGGTTTCAGAGAGGGGTTTGGGGAAATTCTCTCTGCCATGTTTTTGCTTGGAAAAGTGGCAAACTCCCAATTCTTACTGGCTTGTCCTCAGCACGATGCACTTGCCGACCTCTAGCCTTGTGTGCAAGTCACGTCCTCCAGGCTTGTTATAGCAGGGCTGCTCACAGGCAACAATGTGAGTACAGACTCTGCTCCTTTCTATGTGTGTCAGACAGGAAAATACACAGCTTCACTGATACAGAAATACCCTTAACCTCGAAGATGACCACATCTGTATGTTATTGTAGGGTCTTTTCTAAGGGGAGCACGCTGATGTGTTAATGCCAAGTTGCTGTTGTGAAGATTTGCTCCATCACAGCCTGATTTTTTCCCCACTGGGCTGTTTGCAGGTACAAATCATCAGCTTGGGGATGGCAGTCCAGGTTATTTACCCACCTCCAGAACCAGCCTTGAATCCTGGTAGCATAAGCCCTTGTTTAGCTCTTCACAGGTTCCTCAGGAATCTTGCTGGCTTGGTTTTGCAGGCTCACATGTACTCATATTGCTCGCCCATGCCAGTTTGCTCACAGGGAGTGCTTGTTGTGCATGTTGCTGATGGATTTTGTAACGCTGTTGGAGTGGGATAAGGAGTAAAGCTGCCTCTTGCAGGTAAGTCTTTTGCAGGGTGGGAAAACCGGCATTTTCTGTCCCCAGCCAGCACTGCCCAGGGGGGAAAGAAGAGCAAAGCTGCTCCCTCTGAAATCAAGGAGAGCAAAAAATGAGGGCTTGCGGGATGTGCCAACAGCAGACAAAGGCACTGAAGGGAGGGGAGGGAGTGAGGAGCTGGTTCCAAAGCTGCCGGCAGGGTTGCCATGGATTTTGTGCTAATCATCCCTTTCCTTGCCTGGAAGCACAGGGAGAAGATATTTGAGATAGAGGAGCTGCCTTCATACCTGGGCTGTCTCCTGTGACCATCTGTTCGTGGCTGAGCCAGGCTGAAGGGCCAGAATTTGCCGGTTATAGGCTGTATTTGGAATAACGAGATGATGTCCCTACTCCACAGCACACTGCTGAGCTCCTGGCTGCAGTCGGACCTGGCAGTGCTCCAGGAGTGATGCCTGCATGCTCCGGATCGTGCTGTGCTTGCAATGCGAGTGATGGGAAGGGGAGATTTGCAGGAGTAGATGGGGGGTGCTGGGATTTTCAGGTGCCCGTGTGAACTGCAGGGTATATCCAGACCCCATGCATAGCTCCAAAGCCAGCCTGTTCCCCTGCAATGCAGACATTAACACTCCTCCCTATGAAAATGGCCCTCCTCTGATTTCATCCGTCTCCAAGTCACAGGGTATATGTTCATGAGCACATTTCTCACCTTGGTACATCCGGGATGCTGCTCTCTGTGGACCAGGAAGAGGGTGTCACATCTCTGCCAAACCTCCCTTCCTCCAAGTGATTACTTTTTATTAAGCCCTGGGCTTGAGAGCAGCATGAAAGCCACCTCAATAAAGCTAAATAATGCTGAGAGCACAGCTGCCTTAGCCAACACAGGTGAGGATGCTCGCAGTGGAGTAAGAGGAGTCAGATCTGACATCAGGCATTCAGAAAGACAATTATGTGCCACAGAGCCTGGGGCTTTGGGGACTCCCTGTACTGTTATAAAGGGATTATAGTTTATTAACATGGCTGCCAAATCCCATTAATTGGCCTCAGACATGCAAAGAGATCTCTCGCTGTAGGTCAGCTTCCAGGAGAGTGATGTATGCACAAGTGTATATCGCTCTGTGTTGAACACAGTAGTGTATATATGAAACGACTGTGATACGTATAGACCATAAAGAATGTGCACAACATTCACATGACCTTGTATGTGTACCACCTTACGTGCAAGTGAGTGTGTGCCCCATGGTGCATCTGTGTAAGCACAACATAGGGCTGGTACCATGCATGTGGCTCATGGCAACTCATTTTAATCTTTGTTCTCAGGATGTTTCCTGGAAGAGCTCTGAGGGGCAGATCTGGGATCCAGAGCTGCACACACCAGTACCTGGGGATACAAACAAGTCCTCCTCCACACCAGTCTCCCAAGCCTGCTCCTTGCATTGCTGTTCTCCAGCTCCTCTCCCCTCCGCAGCATCCCCTCCAACCTTTATTTCCCTGAATTGCCATCATTTGTGGACTGAGGTAAGGCACCTCTTGCAAAGAATGCAGATGTTCTTCATTCAGTCTTGCCTTCCAGCTGGCTGCCAGCATCTCCTATCCTTTCCAACAGATAAAGGGTGTTGGTAGTGCCATAGAAAGCCCTGCTTGAATAAGGAGATGTTTTCTGGCTCATGTTTCAGTGTCTTCTTCCCTCGCATCCCAAACAGTCAAATATTTGCCTTTCCTTGCAGCAGCTCTTTGTAGAAATAAGGGAGGAGGAGAAGAAAATGTCCTCAGCTCAGCCAGTCCATCTGTCCTCTGTATCTGTGTAGGTATCATTAAGAGAGGACATAATTACGAAACAGATAAATAAAAGCTTTGCTGGTCCTGCTTTACTGTTTAGTCATGTTCACAGATATTTATCTGCTCAGTTGTTAGTAATCATCCTACACTGGCTGTATCTGAGGGATGCCTCCTCTTTACTTACATGGGATTTGGGGCACTATATACAAGCAAACATCGAGTCTCCTGCAGGCAGGAGCTGATCTTTCCACTGCTCCTTAAGGGTGATGAGGAGTAAAGCCCCAGCTGCCCTCTTGATGGTACATAACTTTCTGGGTACAGCTAGCTCACTGCATCTACCTCAGGAGGTCTTGACAATCTGCAGCTATGCATCACTGCTCCCAGAGATGTTCTGGGCACCATCTTCCTTGTTTTCCTGTTTTTCATACTGGTTCTTAAGATACTCATCCAGCTCCACTGCTGCAAAATTCAAGCTTATAAGCAGGTGGGATGGGCTCAAAACCTGCAAAGTTGAGCTTAGAGGACCTCTGGACTTTTTAAAACCACAGCAAAGGTTCCCAATACAGTCACTTTTGTGGGCGTCTGCTTTGTACGCTGAGGTTGTGGTGTTTAGGTACCAGAGTCCATAAAGCAGAGGTGTAGCTGGTTTGGAACTGCAAGATCCCATGCACAAAGCCATGGTGCCTCATCCAGGTACTGAAGAATGAGTGTCCTCACCCCAAGAGCCTTTACCGGCCCATCAGCCCAGGCAATGGCAGTGGCTATCCTTATCACAGTAAGGGCCAAGTGGGTGCAGGAGTTTGGTGGGAAAGGATGAACATACTTTGCTCTCCTCAGGATCTCATTTTGAGGGTGCATCTTCATCCTGGGTCACACTTTAAAGCTTCTGTCATCAGTGTAATGTTTTTGTGAGTGAGACTATGTTCAACTGCTATGGACAGTTCAAGTACATGTGATTTTTTCTTATCCCATCCTTGAATCTCCATATCCCCTGGGATCAGCAGGGAGGATGCAGTAGCCCAGGAATTAGGAGGATTTTGAGTTCTCCCAAAGACTTATGCTTGAGTCCAGGCTAGGAGGTGTCTTTGTTGCACATGCTCGGGCCAGTGCTCAGTCATCATGAGCTAGAGAAGCCGTTCCTCACTGCACCTTCATCGTTTCAGCCCCAGAAGTAGGTTCACTGCACTCTTAGTCCTTCCCAAAAGATGCCTGAGCTGGTGGGAGAACCTGAACCACTCTGCCTATTGAAACTGCAACACCATTTCTAAAGCAAGGAGCTTCCAGCTCAAGTGAAAAACAATCACAGACAAATCACCTTCTTTTCCTCCTCCTTCCTCCTTTCACCACAGCAAGGCAACACTGACTAGGGGTTTTGCTCTGGAGAGCAAAGGGAGGCAGGGGGGTGACTGCAATTTGACACAAAGCTGAGTTAATTCAGCGTGGAAGGGTTTTTTTGTCTCCCTGTTGCTCGCTTGTCAAGGGAAGAGCATGCTCCTTCCCCTCTCTATTCATATTCCAAGCTCATTTACTGCAGTGGAAGCTGAGCAGCCTCCAGTCAGGCTGGGAAGCACATCTGCATTGTGATGTAGTCAGAAACTCAGGGTATCCAAATCAATTATTGACCTTCTGCTGCTCCAGAAATTGCTTAGGATGGATTTGCACATTGGCTGTAGGGAGAGAGTGAGAGACAGCCTCATTTTCTGCCTCTCTGCTTCTCCAGCTTCCTCAAAGGCAAAGCAGTGATTTGGCCGATCTGATTAATTGTACCCTGTAAAATATCCCCATTTGTCCCGATGTTCCTTCTTTCGGTATCAGTTCTGACTGTTGATGTACAAACTGGTTTGGAGTGGGTGTTTTTCCACAATACTTATTAATGATGCAGATTGTGTATCGCTGTTTGTCGCCCACCCCCTTCTTCCCTCCAAGCAACTTTGTAACCTCTCGATTCCTGTCACATTTGACAGAGCAGTGAACCTCAGAGATGTCACATTCCCACAAACGTTTCTCAAGTGCTGTTCCATCAGTGCATTTATCCAGCAGATGACATGCTTGAGACTGTGTCCATACCAGTGAATTAATCAGTGCCTGGACTTGTCTTCCATCCCAAGGCACCTCTGGCCATACCAAGTGGCCATGAAGGCAGTGTGTATGACAACAGCCAACCCACCTTTCCCCAAATCCTAGGGAGCAAGTGATGAAACCATCAGGGAACCAGGTTAAAACACATAACACAAATTAGCTCTTGGCACAGTGGGCATCAGAAAGTACGAAGGTGCTGGGAAAAGAGCGAGAAATGGATGTGGGCAGCAGGGCCACAAATGGATGTTAAAGACGAGGCTGGGATGTCCTCTCTAGTGTTCCTAACCCCAGGGGGAGTAGATGCTGTGGAAGCACTGAAGAACTGGCCCATAGAAAGTTGCTGTGTTCAGGAGCTCTCCCTAAAAAGGATCTCTTTGTCCTGCATAGTCTCAAGGGTCTATGCTGTGACCCATGGAGATGTTTCCTATGTCCACCTCTGCCTGTACCTCCCAGACCCTCACTGTTCCTCTTGGGACTGATGCCCCTTGCCCAAAGTGCTGTACAAACACACTCCGAGGGAGCCCACAGTGCAGCTGGGAAACACAGAGGCAGATGAGGAGGCAGAGAATCACAAACACCAGAGGTCCTGCAAGGACAGAGACCATGGAAAACAGGAAACTGGGGTCTCAGGAGTGGTAATTTTCCCCTGGGAGCGGCTTTCCATGCAGAGCAGAGCTGGGAGCGCCTGAGAGCTGAGCGCTGGGTTTTGCTGAGCCATGAACACAGAGAGGCTGGTGTCATTTGTCTCAATAAACTGGAGAGGTATTTACATTTCCTTGGCAGTATCTTGTGCTGGCAGGAAATGGAAAGGCAGAAATGTCAGCTCTTCCCACATATAGAAAGCGCATGGAGAGCCAGCTCCTCTCAACCGTTCACAGGGACACTGAGGAAGCAGATGGAGTGTGTGCGGCCACAGCCAACACTCGGATCTACCTAAATTAGAGGGGTGTATTTTAGCCTTTTCAAGGGAAATAACAACCAAACCAAACCAAGAAATCAAACTCTGTGTTCATCTATAAATCTCTGTACAAGCAAACAAATATGTACACACACAGTGTCAATAAATAAGTAAATACAGAAAGGTTGCTTTAGCTCTCCTAGGGCTTTACCCTCAGTGCACTGCTGGAGACCAGACCATCTCTGGAATAAAATCAGTTCTCAGCTTGAATTCCCAGCAGACATTGAGGGGGCTTGGGAGCTGCTCCCTGCCTCAGGTAAAAGGTCAGCTTTGGAGATGGGCTCTGGGACTTGATTATTTCAGTTTCAGTTAAATCCTCTCGTTTTCCTGTTTGGTTAGGGTTAATGGGAGATGAATGGGATGGTGGCGAAAAATGCCTCCATCAGGTGAATCCAGTGAGGGGAGCTGCAGGCTGGAAGAGAGTATTTACCCTGGAAGAGGGGGATAAGTAGTACAGCGACCAAAGCACAAAAGGACCCCTAAAACTTCATGCTAGTCCCACCCCTCTGTGGTGCAAATGCTGTGTCTCTTCAATGTTGCTGCACTTAAGATCTCTATGCTAACTGGGAGAGCTCAAAAGCCCAACTGAAGTCATTCAGATCTTCCTCTGCACTCAGATATCCCCCTTACAACTGTTCCTCAGGGGAATTTGGAGGTACCAGGACATTCCTGTGGTCATCTGAGCTGGCTCAAGCAAACTGCTGAGCCCCAAGGAGACAGGTACAAAGCAGAGATGGACATTGCCAAAAGCAGTCCAGGGAGGAGGAACCTTCCTGGCTTTGCTCGTAACATTTCCAAGGATCACAGTTTCCACCAGCACCTTTGAAGACAGCGGCAGGACATCCATTCTCACAAACAGATCAGATTAAGGCCCTCTGCCTGCAGAGATGAAGAAAGGTAGCAGATTCGCTAAAAAGGTTTCTGCATCCCCAGCAACCTTTGGAGGATGGCCTTTGATAAGGAAAAAAGGCAAAGAAGCTCCATGCAATGGATGCATTTTTACAGAGCTCAGGTTTGTGTCCCACAGCTCCCAGGCTTTTTCCACTTCCTCACACAAGACTTCCAGATAATCCCATAACCTTAATTTCTCCTTTCTATGTCCCCTTGGTCTCCCAGGTGCTATAATTCCACTTCCTTCTCTCCCTCATTCCCCTGTCTTGTACCCATCCTTAGCTCTCTGGCTGTGGATACACCATATCTTGGCTTTGTTTGGAGCTATGCAGGTGCTGTGAAAGAGGGCAGAGGCTCTACTTGTCTGCTGTGTCTGTGCTTTAGTGGATACAATCCAGTCTGAGGTTCTGTCACCCTTGCCTTCCCTTCAGTGCTAACAGTAATGTGTCTCCTGTCCTTCAGCCAGCAAACTAAACTCCTGCAAGAATCAAATATCTTTGAACCTGCATCTCAGATGTAGCTGTGATTTGTCATGTATTGCAAGGTTGACTAACCTTGCAGACAAGTAGATGGCATAGATCTGCATGGTCATGCAAGCCCCTTTCTTTAGAAACCTGAACAAAACAGCATTTCAGAGTCCTGGGTTGGCTGTTGGCTGTGCTGTGGTTTCATTTCCTCCAAATGTTGCTGTGTAAACACTAATCAGTCCAAATTATTCAAATCACAACTGTCGAGCATGGAAGTAGCATTAATGAGGAAAAAGAGGGAACAGATTGGTGGAGCAGAAAGTGTCCTTTGGCTGGAGGTCAGTGGCTGCCATCCAACACATGCAACTCACACCCCTTCCTCCATCATAGCCTTTGGAAATCCCTCCTGCTGGGAGAGAGCTCTGGGCCAGGTTGTCCAGCTGCAGGGTTCCTAAACACTAGGGAATATCTCCCATGGAGCATATAAGCACCTTGGGGGCTGACTCCAACATGAAATATCCCAGGGACTGGAAGGACTCTGTCCTACTCAGCTGACAGGTTTCCAACCCGCGCAGGACCACTTTGGGTGGCTACTGCAAAACCAGTCTGGGTGTGAATGCAAAGCTGTTTTATCCTTCCAGTGCCTCTGAGGAGGTTCATAATTCATTAACTCATTTCCAAGCCCAGATAAGCTTCAAGGCACTCTTAACACTTATGGTTTCAGGCACAGCCATGGTGTTCCTGAAGGGAAACTCATGCCAGGTCATGGTGCCTAATGCAGCTTGGGCTCATCTCTGGGAGAATTGATTGCAGAAGTCTGTTGCAATGCCAGATGATCCCTCCATATGGTTTGGAGACTATTTCATCGAAGGGGAAAAGGTTCTCATCCTGCCTCAAGGTTTTACACAGCGTGGCCAGGCCCTTCCTAGCCTCAAAGCATGAAAACATGGCAACATGGACTTTGATTACTCATAACCAGCACATTGCTACCTGCTCAGCTCCCCAAGCAAAAATTACAGCTGAAGACAGCAAACACTGTGCCTAAGCCAAAAAGGGAAGGCAGATATTGCAACAGGTTGTTCTGTGTTGGTAAGACTGTGGAGTGACACAGGGTGGGTGCTTGAATGTTTCTCCAGGCATTTGCCAAGGGCCTGAGCATGGTGTAAATAACACTCACAGCTCTGGGACGGATATCTCGCATCATGCTCATCCTAGTTGTGAGGCTGAAACAGCCACAGTGTGGGCATCACTAGCAAAACCCCTCCCAAAGCAGAGGACCTGAGTGCAGAACCCTGCCAGCCCCTGCCCCAGGCTGACAGGTATGCAGCTTGCTGCTGCTATGCCAGCCTGTGAAAGGGAACCACTGGCTTTGCTAAAAGGCAATAGCTTATGGAAAAGGGGGAGAAACAAATTCCCAGAGAGGTTGTAGGGTCTCCATCCTTGGAGGCATTCAAGCTGGATGTGGCCCTGATTGAGCTGTTTTAATCAGGCCTGCAATGAGCAGGACACAGGACAAGATGCACTCCAGAGTCCCTTCCAACCAGAATGATTCCTGCTGTGGTCTGTATTAATGAACTACTCCCAGTCACCAGTAATGTTTCATCTCTGCGGGTTACATCTGGTGGAGGTTATTTGTTTGGGGGGTTTAATTAACTTTTCCAGATAGCTTGTGGACATCGGTGACACCAATCCCTGCAATAGATGTGAACCACTCATCCAGAAACATCGCAGCAGAGCCGTGCAGGAGCATCTTCAAAGGTGGGAATGGGGATCTCCTGGGGGTTGTTCAGATTCAGCACATTGGAGCCATTTCCAAACAGCAGAGCAGGTGTTACATGTGGAAAGGATAAACCAGGCTCTGAGGAGAGGCAAACTGACACCATCCCTTAGAAAGCTGCTGGTCTAAGGAGAAAGCCAACCAGAAATCACCTGCGTCCAGTGTGACATCCAACTGCAGCATACGCTAAAGCAGGAAACCATCAAGTCAGCCATTGAAGCTGGTGTTTAAACTATTTGGAAAATATCCCAGACATTAAACACTTGGAGCTGTTAAGAATAAGGTTAGAATAAGAGAAATGCCTCTTGGGAAAGGAATGAGTGAACCCATCAATCTTCAGCCTCAGGAAGGGCAATCTTAAAACCTTCGTGGGGCAGAATTTCAAATCTGGCTGGAGCGCCATGGAATACTGCACCTAAGGTATTTGGGTTTCCCTCTTTGCTTTGCTGGCACTCCTGTTTTCCACCTGTCTGGCCCAGAAGCGTGGAAAATCTGTGTCTTTTGCTTTGTGGCCCTGCTCCTTTCTCTTCTGAGGTATGAAAGGATCTGTTATCCCCATCTTCGGTTCAAAGGCAGCAACATTTTCTACAGGCAGAAGCCAATGCTTGTGCCCAGAAGCTGGAGGAGGTGTTCGTATTTCTGAGACTGTTACTCTGTTTTCCACTCAATTCAATTCTATTTGGAAAGTGCTTAAAAATAGATTTGGCTATCGGAACTGGGGAACTCCTTGCTGCAAGACAGATATTGGTGGAGACCAGGTTATGTTCTGACAGTGAAATTCAGTGCTGGTAAACGGAAGGACAGAAACCACAGTCAAATTTAGGAATACCTTGAGGCACATCTGAATCTGAAACAGCACCTTGGGGAAGGTACTTTAGCTTTGCCTTACTTTCATGGTATTCAGATTCTGGACACTATAGCAAATGAAGATATTTGTGCCCAGATGAATCCTATTTACTACACAGCAAGTTGGTTTCCAAAACATTGCTGTGGGTCACAGCAATGACAGATATGCTGATATATTACCTGCCTCTGCTCACTTTGTCTGGGCACAGTTTCAAGGTGGCAGATTAGCACTGCTGATCAATTATGCATGCAAGATGGAGCAGGAGGAGAAAAAAGACCTGTGTGGTTTGCAGTATGAGCCACTCAAGCATTTCACAAATGAGAGGGAGAGCAGCAGAGTGGGCTGAGTCCCAGCGTCACATATAAAACTTGCTCTGAGCAGGGGCACGTTTGGAGCCAGACATGGCATGGAGCACATCCTTTGGTAAATCAGTTGTCAGCACCTTCCACTTCTGTTAGAGGAGTTAATCCCAAGTTATCCATCCCCAGTTTTGTTGGGCATCCACTCCACTTTTTGCAGGGTGCCACTGAAGTTAAGGGATGCATGCAGCATGCTGAAGATGACACACATTACAGCACCTATCCTCAACCCTGAAGTGAGGGGCAGGGGGCACTTTACAGCTCCCACCATCCAAAGCCAAGCACTTCTGAATTGGCCTTGACAAGTGGAGTCCTCAAGGACATATTTCAAAGCCCCTTCTCAGGGGCGATGAGGTCCCTTCCAACATAAACCATTCTATTCTATGAGTTCCTGGATTGGTGAGCATGCAGATCCCTGGCAGAAGGACCTCTGCCTCTCATAGATCATAATAAAAACATTGAAGAAGAAGTCAGTGTTCCCAGTCTCTCTGCTATCCTACCATTAACCCTTCCTCTTCCAGATTTGTGATAGAAATTCTTAATTTTGTAAGCAGTGGACCAAAACCATGAGTATGGCAACCCAATGGAGATGGCTATGGTCCAGAGAGTGAGTCCACCCTGTTTTCAGGCACAAATGCAGCTAATAAACCCCACTTCAGTTGCAACCCTTTACACCTGCACAAAGCCTTATATGAGATTGATGAAGCACTTCATCTCATATAAACTCCATGCTCTTTCATGGGAGCCTGGAAGAGACCTGGAGTTCCTCAGGGGCCAGGACATAGCTCATTAGTGTGTAACTATGTGACAAATTACAGCAGAAAAGTTAAAAGGCACCTAAACAGAAGGGTTAACCCCAACCCCAAGCTACTAGGTTGTATCCAGATCCTTGCACTGTGAATATAAGATGAAAGAAAAGTTTGATGGCTCCCGGAAGTGTAATTAGCTCACAGTGATGAGTGGGAGACTGGGAACAGTATTACAGTAGCATATATCATCTCTTAATCTCTCTTTATTTATGACAGCCTCCCACAACTTCTTATCCACTCACCTCTGGGTTTTTGCATCGCTGGGTGACAGGGAAGGTCAGTTTACTGGTTAGAAAGCTTGCTTGGTCCTTAGGAAATGCAGATTATGTATCTGGAAAGTGCCTTGAGAGGTTGTTCAGATCATTTCCCTGCCCTGTGGGAGGAGAAGCTACATGTAAATCAGTGCTGGCAGCACCTATCTGATGGTCTCATCAAGTAGCTTGTGTACATCACCTTTTGTCCCATCTGCCCTAGTTTTCTGTGCCACAGATTGTCCTTTGTCTCTGCTTGGTCCCGTGGCTCTGCATGTCCCAATGACACTACTCCATTCCTTAGTTTTGTCTTTTCACCCCAGGATGATGATTATGACATAGAGATGATGGTAGCATCGTTCTGCATCTCCATCCAACTCCTGGTGTTGTCTTCTAGCAAACTCTCTTTTCTCCAAAAAACCCATTTCTTTAGTTCACCACCACCACACACGCATATACAGTGCATGTCTGGGTCTGTAGGACTCATCCTGACCAAACCTATGCCCACAGCCAAGTTGAGGACTGGGTTCACAGCAGGAATACAGCTCTGAGCCTGCCTGTAGCACTTCCCAAGCAGCTGAAACTAAGTAAATCCTTTAATTATACCAGGTTTCTCAAAAAAGGAACAATTTTCTAGGGAATGTTCTTAAATATATGTTTAATGTACGTCTTGAAGCAAGCACTTACATCAAAGAAGGCTGTGTGATGGGAAGAGTGAGACCTCGCGGTGCCAAATGAGGGATCTTCAAAGGGATGGGTCCAGGGCAGGGTGAGTCCTTGGTGATGCTGGTACAAGTGACCGCCATGGGTTAGGCCCTACCACCAAATATGTAGACATGCTATAAATAAATAGAGTTTGCTGCTGTTTTAAAGGCCTGAGCCAAGTCTTGGTGCTAAAGTCCCCATAAAGCCAAGAAGAGTGAAGGATGTGCTGTTGCTGCCAGGAGTTGTCCTCAGCATAGTGGTGCACAGGCTGACCTAGCACCAGCTTTTCGCCAAGGCAGGGCCCCTGTCACCATGCTGTGGCCTGGGAAGTGGGTGCCCAAGACTTTTTGAGGGGGATGAACTCAACTCACCACCTCCTTTTTGATGAGCCAGCTCCTTGCCATGCCTCCCTTTGACCTGCTGCATCTCCCTGGGAGGTGAGTCCTGTTGAAATGGCAAGTCCCTTGGTAAGGATCAGAGACTGGAAAAGGGCTTCTCACTGGACAGCTCATTCAAGAAGGGAAATTCCTTCATCCTCATGTATTTTTTTTAAGTATCCCAGAGAAATGTCAGGATGAGTTTAGGTGACGTGATCCTTCCTTGGAGCAAAGGTGTGGGAATGGGAACACTCCTGCCAAGTCTTCGATGCTGCGATCACCCCCAGACCCAAAATAGTATTGGCAGCAATAGCACAAGTCTCATTTCAAGTCCTTCCTTCCTGCCTGGCCTTAATCTCTGCCCTTAAGAGAGCAAAACTTGTTGGTGTATCCTTCTGTGCTTGCCTAAGGTCTGTTCCATGCTCAGCTTCCAGGGCTGGAAGGGTTAATCAGTGTCCTCGTACTCAGTCTCAGAGACCTTCTTTCAATCAAAACCATCCTGCTCTTATTTACATTCTGGTCCTCTCCACTGACGCCATGGAGTGGGATTCCACTAGCTGAAAACAGGAGACCTCATGCTGGAAAGGACATTTGGCTAAGCTATTGCAGAAATCACTTCCCATAAACCATCCATGAGATGTATATGTGAAATGGATTATTTAACACCTCCTTTACTCACAGTTTGCATCCCAAGGTGGGCTCCCCTTGGCCTTTGTGTAAAGACACATCTCCTGCACACCCAGCTGATGGCAAGAGGTCAGTGGGAATGAACAGTTTCCTCCATAGATCAAAAGGGAGAGCAAAGCAGGGGAGAGCAGCAAGGCCTGATGTTCTGCTTCCCTGTATAAGCAAAACATCTCCGTAGCATAACTACAGAGCCCCTGAGTTAGGGTTGTGGGAGCCAAGAGAGTTTTCAGGTACCACTATTTGCTGCAGCTTAAGCTGTGTTTTTCAGAAAGCAATGCACAGAGTTAAGCTTGAGGGCTTGTGCCTCTGACCTCAAAGCCTTAGGGAATTTGTGCTCCTGGTTTTATTGAGGCTTACACTTTTGAGGAATGAGCATTAATGCACCCAGACCTCCTGGAAATCACTGAAGCCATTTTTGGACCATGAATAGCTCTTAAAGCAGAGCCCACTAATACTGAGCTGCTGTCTGCTAGTGGGACAGCCCCTTTGCTGTGTCACTGTGCCTCTAATCCCTCATTTTCTATATCCAAGCACATACAAACATGGTCCTTTGCGTAAGAAGTTTGACATTCTCTTAGCAGCCAGGGCTCAGTGTTTTCTCCCTCTGACCTGCAGGCCCACCAGAACTGTGGCTGTGAAGGCCCCTAAGTGTGACAAGAAGAAGACCAATTGCCTTCCCTTGGCTCCTGGCACAGCTTCCACCCTGTACAAGTTGGGTTTAAGATCCCTCAAATAGCCCAGGCCCTCCCCAGTCCCCTTTCTCTGATAGACTGCAATGAGGGTGGCCACTGTTAAACCACCCCATGCATGCAAAGCTATCCTGGTCCTCCACTGACAATCCCCAAGGTCTCTGACCATTCCTTCCTTCCCTCCTCCTTCCTCAGGCTACTCAAGTCAGAGCAAAACCACAGAAAAAGAAAGAAAAACTGTTCCAAGCTCCAGCCCATGGGGAAAATGTTTGGGGAGCTAATTATAGATTAATGCACCAGAGCCATCAATAATTCAGGAAGCTCTGAAACTGAGCTGGAGATGAGATGCAGGACAGTGCTTGCACAGCCCCTGCAGCACCCAGTGCTGCTCTGTCGCTGGGGTCAGGGTAGCCAAGCCATGAGTGCACACAGGGGATGCAGCAATATCACCTGTGTATTTCAAGGGGTAGACACCAAACTCCAGCTCCCCAGCCTTTCTCCTGTTACATCAACGAATGCAGGGGGTAGGATCCTGCTTCTTTCCAGGCTCCAGGTTGATACTAGGCTCTCCTTCCCTAAAAAACCAAGTCTCATTTACCACCTCTTTCCACACGCCTCTATGCTTTTCTGTACCCTGAGTAAGGTTTTGAGGTTAAACAGCCCAAGTGTCTTCTGCCTGTCTTATGTCATCACCACACCTGCACACCAGGAGGAGTGCTCAATCACAATGCACTTAGTGCATGTCTACACATGGCCTCCTTGGCCACATGTGTGTACCAGTGAACACACAGCTACATCACCATGCACTCAAGCAGAGGAATATACCAACATATTCAAATATGCAGAATACATTTGCAGGCAGCTGAATGCAGGTTCCTAACGCTGCAGGAGAGGGGGCAAGGAGAAATCCCACCCAAAGCACATAGCATTGACAGTACTCAATGCAGTTAAAATTCAAGGCAAAACTCTGAGAGGGCTTGAAGCTGCTGTCCCAAAGGGCACTGGCCCTTCTGCTAATTTGTCCAGACTTGCCCAGCCTGGAGAAAACAAGGATCTGGGGAGACCATAGAGCAGCTTCCAATGCTTAAAGGGGCTGACAAGAAAGCTGGACAAAGGCCTGTAGTGAAAGGGCAAGGGGAAATGGCTTTAAACTGAAAGAGGGGAGATTGAGATGAGCTCTTATGCAGAAGTTGTTCCCTGTGAGGGTGCTGAGGCCCTGGCACAGGTTGCCCAGAGAAGCTGTGGCTGTCCCATCCCTGGCAGTGTTCAAGGCCAGGTTGGACACAGGGGCTTGGAGCAACCTG
>JASSUY010014580.1:0-11220 GCA_032466535.1 Forpus xanthops | reverse complement strand
TGAATAACCTGGGCAATAGTGTCCATTGCTAAGTCCACCCCTTGATCATGAGTCCATCTGTATGTTGCATCTCTGCCCTGATGGCCTGAAGTGTCATGGGCCTAACAGGCTCAAAATAATTCAAGCTTCCCTTCAGCAGTTTCTGCAGCTTGTCATCAGGGACCCCATACAGCTGCCTTCCATCTCTGATGCTTCCAAAGCACTGGAGTGGCCCAGTGGACTAGACACTCACCCGTACTGTGCCACACACCCAGCCACTCATGACTGTCCAGCCTTGGAGAAAATCTCTTTTTCCTCCTGTATTGTCATCTGACCCTAGACAAGGCCCAAACATGACTGCTTAACTTTTGAGATCAGACAAAATGGTCATGGATAAAACACATTCTGTATGTGTGCCAACACAGCGATCTCCATCACAATCAGCAGGCAGATGTCAAGGGTACCCAAAGGCCATTTAAAACTTTCAGAACTCTCAGATGATTCTGCTGTACTTGTAATTGGGGCTGCTTTTGCTGCTGTGCTTGGAGCTAGAGTAGCTGTGCTGTCTGCTGCAATTGGAGCTGGAGTTGGAATAGCTGCTGTACTTGTTGCTGGGGTTGGTGTAGCTGCTGTGTTTGGAGTTGGAGTAGCTGCATTATCTGCTGTAGTCAAGAGTTTGAGTAGCTACTGTACTTGTCACTAGGATATGTGGGAATGTCTCCCTCATAGGCTGGTCACCTGAGGAGGGGAAAAAAGATGTGTAATTGCTAAACACTTCTATTATATACCTCCCAAAATATAGAGGTGGTGACCACACTGGGAATGCAAGCCAGTTCAGTTTCATGATCAATGATTCTATTTTATTGCAAGTCATTACCATAAAGTACAGTAGCCCTTCCGGATGACTGCCCCCAGTTTATATAGTGGGCATGATGTGCTGTGGTATGGAATACCTCTTTGGTCAGTTTGGGTCAGATGTCCTGTCTCTGCTTTCTCCTGGCTTCACCTCCTCCCTGGCAGAGCATGAGACTCAGAAAGTCCTTGGTCAGACTAAACATTACTGAGCAGCACCTAAAAGCATTGATTTTATCAGCGCTGTTCCCGGGCTGAAAGTCAAAACCACAGCACTGCACCAGCTACTAAGGAGAAAATGACTGCTACTGCTGAACCCAGGATGATACAAAGGGAAGTTGCAGTTGGAAGCTGTCTCCAAACAAAATAATATATCTGAATAGCCTGGAAGTTTACCTCTTTGTTATATACCCAGGCTTTGTGGCAATCTGCTATAGCTTTGATGTGCTAAACTGATATGCTAGATATGGAGAACACATATTTGTTCGGAACATGAACTCTTCTGTATTAATGTGTCTTCATTGGGTAAGATTGAAGAGCATGGAAGCTTATGAATTGGAAAGTCCTGAATTTGTGACCATTTCCTGTATCACATGCAGTAAAATTATTAACTTACCAGGCTCAATTATGTAGCACTATCACTTTATATATTGATATTAAGACTAAACTAAGGTCTGGCTAAACTTTTGTCTACTGGTATCTAGCTATTCACTGATTTGAATGGAAAGTGGTTTGGACTCCAGATCCTGTGAATCTTCTCCCTGAGAAGAATGTTTACTCTATTTTCCTACTACTCAGTGAGGAAAGAAAGTGGGCATGAATGCCTATTTTTCCTCTTCTAACTCCTTTTATATAATGCAATAGAACTTCTTTTTCCCCCAACACTCCCTCCCATGCCTCCTTAATAACTTCAGAAACATATGCATTATTCTTGAGTGTATATATATAAAATAAATCTTAAGGTAGTTTTAATTATATTTAAATTTAATTTTAGATGCCACTGACATGTACAGTGCAGCCTGTCCATTATGCCATATTCAAGAGAGTCTTAAGAGGATCCTGTTGGACAAATAGCCTGTGCAAATCTGTTGATTAACCTGGTTATCAGGTTTGTTTAGGAAATGAGGATGTGGGTGCTGTACCTCCCTTTTCTGCTCCTTTGTGAACTTTCCACAGCAGAAATACATGTGGGAGGACTTCAGTGGCAGTGTCTGTTCCATCTTTCTGCTACTGATGTGTTAACAGGTTCTAATCAACTACTCAGAATGTGCTTATGAAGATGCCTATAGGTAAGCAGTAAGAATTTGAGAACTATGATCAATGTCAGTTACCTTTTCAGTCTATTCTGATTTTAGCCACATCCTCTGTTTTTGGCCCTCATCCCAGGCTCTGCCCTTGTACAGAGTGTTGCTAATGATCTGAGCAAGTCACAGTGCTGTGCAGTGTAAGAACTGAAAATAAGTTATTGAGGCCTTGCTGCGTTATCTCAAGTATCCTGCAATGTATCATACTTGTTCTCTGATTAAGGTGAACGTCTTTCCTGTCTCTCCTGTGGCTCCTGAAGGACTAACCTCGCAAGACCTGTTGCTTTTCATGGGCTGGAAAGACCTGGGGTCCCTACTTCCCAGTGAGCAAGCATGTAAAGAACTGAAAGTGCATAAATGGAAAATCAATTGCTCTCCTAGAAGAGAAATAAATGAAGTATAGGAATAACGGCTCTAAACAGTAGTTATCTCCATAAACTGTGAATTCTATAAAACTATAATCATGTCTGCCAGTCATCTTCTAGTTTGTGTAGATTTATGGAATATGTTTATTGGCAGTTCTCAAAACAGGCCACCCTGTACTTGCCCAAGTGCTTCACAGTGCAGAGGGCATGTTGAAGCCTGTCAATTTTCCTTTGCACTGCAGCCAATTACTGCATTTAATTATTCTTTGCCTACATCTCTGTATATATTTCTTCTCAGCATTCAACCAATTCTTCTAGCAAGAGCCATTGCAAACAGCAGGTTGATAACATGCAGTAGAAAATTTGCATTGACATCAATGGTGTTTATTGCTTTTGAGCTTCTCCAGCCCTGAGAGCCTTCTTAAAACATGCAAAACTTGCCTTTAAGGTACTGGGCATCCTCAGCTGAAGCTGGAGTCAGCATATCTTTGCCAACAAATGTGCCTGCATGTGAGAATATTGAGAAATCTAAATTTACATTAAAAAAGACTTCTAAAGACTCATTAGAACTCCTTCCATCTGCACGGCTCCACAGCCAGCTACAGATACTGAAGCAGTGCAGGAGGGACTATGTGAAGTTGTAAAGAGGTTATGGAAGAGACAGCTTGATGGAGCACCAGAGCTTGTTGTGTCCAACTAGAGGCAAGAGCCAGGGCTGGTTTCTTTTGGTGAAAATCCTTTTCAAATATTAGTTTCTGAGGCTACCTCAGGGTATCTTGCTGAAGATTTGAGAATACCGGACTAAGTTCAACTGACCCATTTTTAAGATAAAAAGTAGTTAAAAAAAGCTTTTCTACAGTTTCTTTGTGTCTAACATAACACCCCAAAATGCTTGACCTTGTTTTTATCTGTGAGCCCAGTATTATTAAAATCTACGAATTTTATCCTATAATTTATACAATTGTTCACATGCTCTGGTGCTCTGAAGAGTTTTCCATTCTCCTTTATCCACACAGAATCTGTAAATGTCCAATTTGTCTTCCTGTAGTAATCTGCTTTTTACATAAGGACAAGATGTGTCCTGACCAATACAGCCTATTGGTGCTCTGTGAAGATGTATTGAGATTGTCACTAGACACTGGGGGACTAGAGCAGCTGACTTCCTTGGGGACCCCAAGCCTGCAGCCTTTGAGCGGTTCACCTTGCTGCCAAATGAGAACCCTAACACAGATCTTCTTTCTTGCTCAAAACCCAGAGAATTAAGCTCATATTTCCTGCTCTGTGATCTCTCTGTATAATAGACTAGTTTTTACATCCTGATCAGAAGGTGAGAATTCAGGAAAATGCCTGTCTTTTATGAAGAGAATACTTGCAGCTTCTTCCCCATAGTAGCCTGTTGTTATGGCTGGGGACAGCAGGATGGGTTAATCGTGGCCCCATTTCCTGAGGTCTCCTGCAGTCATGATTTGTGAATGCCTGAGAATACCCCTGCTGAATTCTAATTGTTTGTGGCAGTCAGCACATGATTTCAAGTGTTTGGTCACAGCAGTGTTCGTTTTCTGCTCTTTTAATCTTTGATGGATGTTGCCTGGCTTCACTGATGTGGTTCACAACACAGTAGGCAGTGATTTCCTGTAAGATGTTTTGTCTCGACTGCAGAGGTGTGGAGTCCCTGTACGATGGCCAATATTTATTAATGACATCTCAAAGTTCCTAAAGAGAAAGCTCTGCTGTAGACCATTAGAGTCTAATCTATTCCAAAATGTCAGATGCAGTTAAGCAAGAGCTATCTTGATTGCACTAAGGTCTTCCTCATTAGTTCAGACTCTGATTAGAAGACTGATTAAAGTCTGTCTTTGTAAAGGTTCACTCTTTATCTCTGCAGATATTGTTACTATGTAAGACATGATAAAGCTAGCTGAAGACTCACAAATGCTAGAGCTGAAAAGCATTTGTGTGTATGTGTGCGTGTGGTCATTCATGCCCATGCAGGGCATATGCATGCTTGTTAAAATGCCCTTAATTAGTAACATGAAAAATACTGATTTATGAATATGAATAGCATTGAGTTTTATTGCACCTTTCAAACACTTCAGCAGCTGTTATTAGTATGCACTTGTATAAAAGGTCAAATATTCATATCGTATGTAAAGCTGGAGGATTAAGATTTTAACAGCATTTTGAGGGTTGCTGGGAAACAAAGTATTTTGCACAGAATATTTGGTATCTGAGATCATTACGACTAGCCAACTTGCTTCCTGTGATTTAAACATTGCTCTTGCTGTTCACCCTAAGCTACGTGGTTGTGGTAGTGCTGAAATAGTCTAGGCTTCTAATGTTTTACCTACAAATAGCATTAAGCTTTGGCATATGCCTTTGCATTTCTCATGATCGCAATTTCATGTATGAACTCTTAGAGGAGAGGACTGTTGATTGATTATGTGTTTGTACAGTGCTTTACACAATAGGGATGAGGTCTTTGGATATTTCTGGAGCTTAGATAATAAGCTGGCATTATCAAGAAATAAGAACATCCATGAGGCAACCATCAAAGCTTTCATATAATTTTGAAAGATGTAGTTCCTAAAAAGAAAAAAATAAAAATAAATGGAGCTTTCCACTTTTATTCTTGAGTATTTTGTAGTTAACTGCTTTGTGCATGACTCATTTTACAAACACCTTGTAGGCTACTGAGAAATAAACCAGAAAAGAAAGACAGCTTTAAAAAATAGTATGCAAGTCAATGGTCTCAAAAGTGCTGCTTCCAGTCTTGTCATATTGATAGTAACTAAACACTGCTGCTAGCTGATGGCTTGGGTATGCATATGTGAGAGAGAGCATTAATATCAAGTGGTCATATTGGTCCAGTTACCACTGAACAGATAGATTGTTTAATTATTGACAAACTTCAGCAGGGAGGCATGCTTTTGAGGACAGTAACCACTCATACCGCTTCTGACATTAGTTTTAGACATTGGGGGACCATTTACACTTTATGTGCCAGAGTCAATCTCAGTCTTGCTCAGCAATTAAAAACTAATAATAATCTGTTTCATCATGGATTTGATGAATTCTGAAAAACCTTTTGGGCTGATCCTTTTTGTGTAAGGTTACCAGGGTTGCCAAAGATGGTAGCAGAGCTGCTTCTTGTGGGCTGTCACAGTAACAGCATGTCATAGGACTAAGACAAAGCCAGATCCTTCTACTGCAGAGTTGTCTGCTAACTTCTAATTAGCTTTGCCAGGTTTATCACAGATCTGCTGTTTGCTGTCAGACCTTCTGCACAAGTGATGCAGTTGTTTGTCGAAGGCTTACTTTCTCTGTATTTCAGTGGTGGTGACCATTTAGTTAAACCCAAGTTTTCTGAGTGCCAGCCCAGTATTTTTATTCCCTGCTCTGTGTGACTTTCAATAAATCAGTTAATTTCAGCTAACATATAGAAGAGGAAGAAAAAAATCACAGTTCCCTACCAGTACAGTCTATACACACACACGTATATATGCAGGCACACAGCTTGCGAATGCTATGAACTGTTTTCTTCTTCCAGAATCTCGAGACTATGTTTACTCTTTTTGAATGAAACAGAATAAATAATAGTGTGTATAGACAGCTGACCAAGTAAAAGAGTGCCTTGAGGGCTGTGACCACAGGTTGTTAGGATGCTGTGCCACGGACTTGAGGGAAAATAGTTATGTTGTAATTAATTTCCCAATTTGAAGTTGAATTCTTCCTTCCAGTGCTGTTTTCAGGAAACATCTCTGTGTGGAGAGAGGGTTTTTCTTCAGAGCACCTGCAGCTGCTGATGACTAGCTGGGCTTTAGAGTGATTCTGAACACCAGGTCTGGCAGTCTCAGTCTGATGGTAGGCCTGTCAGCTTCTACTAGTGGCAGACTCTGCAAGGCAGTATCTCTGCTTTTTCCTCCCTGCCCTCCTAGACCTACAGGGTGCACTTGCAGAATGTATTTAGAAAGTGTCAACTCACATTTCATTTAAATCTTAAGATCAACCTACTGCAATTTTATATCCAAAGATTCTTTAACAAGGAAATGTTGACTCTAACAAATCATTGTAAAGCAGATCCTTGCCCTTATCCTGCTGCTTTTAACTTAATACAGGAATAAGAAATTACAGGTCTAGTTAAATTCATCCTATTACATAGTCTCCAGGGTTGGTTAATTCCTCAGGGATATCTTCTGTGTTTGGAAACCCTAGAGTGAAGTGCTATAAAGTCAAGATAGGAGCTGTCTAGTTTCCTTCCCAAATAATAAGAGATTTAGTTAGAGATGTTAAGATACTGCCAAAATCCTGAGCTGCCTTAACTATTGTGAGACTGCTAGGCAGCAGCAAAGTCAGTTGTGCTGGGGATGATTAAGTCTCTTAATTCCAGGATCAAGGAACTAAAAAGGCAGCATCAAGTCATATTTGTTCATGACCCTTTCTGTCATGAGAAACTGGGTACAGTTTGCTGTCAAGCCTGCTGCAGTACTCATAAACTATATAATCTCCATCAACCCATGTCAGTGCCATCACTGGTCTTTACCTATGAAGAAGAGTGCAGATGACAAGAAAAGACTTTTGTGGTTGTTATGTCCTGTAAGCACTGTTAGCACAACATAGGCTGGTGTCAAATCTTTGTGTCTACCGTTCAGAGTAGAGACAAAGTCATAGGAAAGCAAAATGAACAACTACTAATAAAAGGTTGGTAGAAAATCCAACCTGTGGTTGGTTTTTAAACTGTCTGGTCAGCTCTGACTCGTAAAGCAAGAAGTATTTAAGCATTTGTCAGAGTATGAAAATACATGGTGCTGGATAAGGATCCTTGCTACCTGATACTCATCTGAACTTACTTGTATCCTCTGTCATCAGGAAAGCAGCACAGCATGGGCTTGCTTAATGTGAAAATTTACTGTCATAGACATCTGTGAATGTATCACTGGGTGTATATATAACACAGATCAAGATGTAGGATGTTGGAAAAAAAATCTTGCCACAATTTTGGGATGAGCTCATTACATCACTGATGGTGGAGCCAAGAATGAGTTAAGCAGTCTTCCCAGACAGATGTCAGTAGCAGCTTTACAGTATCTCATACCATCAGAGATTGCTGGATAAGTCTCATCCTCTTAAAAAACCTCATTGTGCTTTTTAGCTTTTGTTTTTAGAAGTGGAGTTGCTGCACTGCAGAAAAAATCATGTCATTGACATGGGTGTAGCTTATTAGTTTTAATAGCAATGAGTTATGCAGAATACAAAATGCTATTATGTAATTGCTTTTAATATTATACCATTACTTGAGAAATATGTGAGCCAGTATGATAAGTATCATGTTAGGATGGCTGACGCTTTCCTTTCCAATCCAAGGGGAAAAAAAACCTTTGGCTAGTTAGCGTGAAAACTTTTTCCACTTCAGTTGAAGTAGAGAAGGTTTGTTCCTTGTCAGGGTTCATAGAAACAAAATCCGCACATGAACTGGCTCTATTGATGCTCATGGCAAAATTCCAGTAGACTTCATGAGAGCCAAAATCTGTCTCCATGCAGGCTTCAGAGAAAGCAACTCTCCATACAGCAATGTGTTTGAGAAATAAGTCCCCCTTTGTGAAAGCACAGAGACCATGTTGGCACCATTTAAAATCTCAAGAACAGGTACAAATTTAATCGTGACAAATGAACTATAGTTGATAACTTCCAAAGGAAAGATGGGATGATGATTCTAAAGAATATATTTGAGTATTAGGTTTATTAGCAGCTTGTTAACATCAGTGAACGGCAGCAGTCTTTTTGAGGTTTTGAGGGTGTTAGTGTGGTTCTAGAGGAACAGAGCCAGGGGCCTTGTGTAATCTGTTGGTTCCTACCTGCTATCCTCCAAATGCCAAGATGACTCTTGTCAAGTCTTGGAGGGCATGCAACTTGATCTGTGGTTTTCTTTTATGTCTGTGGCCCTGCAGGCCCATTCTGCCTCCCTTTTTCCATGAAGGTTCAGCTAGATTCTCAGAGTACAGAATCAGTGCACCCATTCTTGTAGTGTAGGTTTCTGGAAGAGGCAGACCCAAGCAGTCCTTCATGATGTGCTTTGCATTTGAAGTTTTGCTAAAATGGGAGTAACTTTCATGAGACTTCAGTTAAAATAATCCTGAGACAGAGATGGAAAAAAATAGGGTAGACATTGGAGGGGAAAAAGCAAATCAAAACCCTTAATCAGTTTGGAGTTTGTCAATTTGTGGCTTACTAACTACACATGAAATTATGCTATCCTTACATGCTTTCACCATTGTGGCTTTATCTGCTGTCATCAGCAAATCTATCAAATGAAGTTCTGTTGTCTGTGCCTAAGAATTACAGCACAGCTAGGATCTGAGCCATGGTGTTCTCGAATAGACCACCTACAACAGGAAGTTCAGAATGTGCATCCCCATGCTTGCAGAGGTTAGGGAATGTCTGCCCTAGAAAGGGTGTAGATAAAATAGGGTCTTTGAGACTGTTTTTTATTAGTGTGCCTTGAATGAGGTGAGTGAGAAGGACCCTGATAGATCAGTTGTCCTCAGCCACTTGTGAGAAAACTCTAATAGAAACATACTGCATGTCTCTAGGGAAACTCTGCTTTGTTGAATGCAACTTTATAATAAAGAAGTGGTTTCCAAATGATCCTTGTAATTGGGATGTTCATAAACTTTCTTTGCTGTAAAGTTAGGGTGTCATATTCTGGATCTCAGTGACCGAGAGTTACATTTTTAGAATAACTGTTCCTATAGCAATGCATAACAGGGTGAACCATCCTGATTCTTATGGGAGGTACAGCAGAGATTCAAAATCCACCTCAAGGCAGAATGAAAAATACACAAAGCTGATGCTTTCTTCCTAGCCTCTCTGACTCCAGTGGAACTGCAGTGCTGAACCTGGGAGGGAAGTTTTGATCTGCATTCTGCAGGCTTCAGTTTTTCTCTGTAGCTGAATCAAAATAAGATAAGGTTAGGGCTGCTATGCAGAGTGCTGCTGTTGTGAACTCACAGGAAAAAGCTCTGTCTTTGACTGTGGCTCTAATGTATTCCCTTTTCATCACAAAGCTGCAGTGCGTTGTATAAATGAGTGTGTTCTTTTCGCAGCTGTGAAACTCTGATGGAATGAGCTATTCAAACAAAGCATTATTTTAAATCAGTATAACAGATGTGGCTTAAAAAGGCCATACACAAGTCCTGGAACTAGCAGGTTTACCAGTTCATCTGACATTGAACAACACAGATACAGTGATTTTTCCCTTCAGAATTCCATTCTTTTTAGTGTGTTTTGGCTTCCCAAATAATAATTTTAAGATGCTCCAGTTTTAGCTACAGTAGACATGTATCTTTCTTGTAATGTTAGACCATTCATTATCGCATTTTGATTTTCATTGCAATGAAGATACTGTGAAATAGTTGTTATTAAAAAGGTTATTTCAACATTAGTTAACATTCTGAAATGGAAAATATTTAATCTCTAAGAGGTTCCGAGGTAACTGCAAAGGAAGGTAAGAGTCTCAGCTTCTTAATTGTGTTCCCAGCTAGTGTGATGGAATTTCTGTTCTTTGACCCCCATGCCGGCACTGTGATGGCAGGACCTATTCAGATATTTATTTCCTTCAGTGCTCAGGTGTGCATTTCTTCACCCTTTTCATAGTTCATTCAAAGGAACAAGTGTCTCTTTAATTTTCTCTAAGCTACTAAACTACTCAACTTGCTTTGGGAATTTTTGCTAGGAACAAGAGGGGCAGGGAGCTGTTCAGTGTAAACATGCTCTGCTTTCAAAGCAGGATGTGAACACACTGAGAACTTCTGCCTGGCCTTCAAACTACAGTAGTCTGTCAACTGCATTTCAGCATCATCTTGTGGAAGTGCCCCCTGCTGCCATGTACAAAGACATACAACACAGTACCACACTACAACTTTTAACTTTATTTTATACAGTGTCTTTCATTCTACTTGTGCTCAAAGTGCTTTACAATATACAAACAGCAATAGAAAATGTACAAAACAAATACGTCTTCAAACAGAGAAGCTGCTTTCTTCATTTGGCAAAAATGACACTTTCCTCAACAGAATAGCAATAGAAATGAGCCTGTACTGGCAGAAACATTTTAAATTCTTCCCAGCTTAGGATAAATTTCATCTGAGTATGATTGTTCTTTATGACTTTAGAATGAATTGAATCAAACATAAATTAAGAAAATAGAGGTTTAGCTGAGAATACAAATCTAAATTTACTTCCAAAGCCTGTCACTGATTCTCTGCTTTGCGTTTCTTCAGTAATTCTTCTACAACACTGTGCCACATAGTTATTAAGCAGTGCTTAATTACATTTCATTAATGTTGTAAGAAGGGGCTGTAACAGGGATTGCTTTTAATGATTGTCGGTTTTATAAGTGAGTACTTGTCGTGGTTTAAGCCCAGCCTGTCACTTAGAAACCATGTCGCTGTTCGCTTACTCCCCACCCTTCCTTCCCCTGCTCCCAGAGGGATGGGGAGGAGAACTGAAGGAATGTAACTCCCACAAGTGAGATAAGAGGAGTCCAATAACTAACGTATAGCACAAACCACTTCTGCTACCACCAATAATAATAATGATAAGCAAAATAACAAGGCAAGAGAATAAAACCGCTCACCACTCACTGGCCGATACCCAGCCCAATCGAGCAGTGATCTAACCCTTCTGGGTAACTGCCCCCAGTTTATATAGTGGGCATGACTTGC
>JASSUY010014579.1:0-34489 GCA_032466535.1 Forpus xanthops | reverse complement strand
TCAAAATTTTATTTCCACTCAAGACTTTCCACACTTTGTCAAAGAAACAAAGTATGTGATTTTTACCATATTTTACCTGGAACGTCCTGTGGTCCACTTTCAGGAAAGGAAATTCTTCAAGCTAATGATTTGGAAAGAGAATGTTTTTAGATTTAATTTAACAATGATGTTAGGAATCCAGAAGTAGAGAATCTTGGGATTTAAAAGCTAAGAAAGACCAAAGTAATTTGCCTCATTAATGACATTGTTATTTTTGAGACTTATTTTAGAAACCCTTAAAACATATCTTTAACTATTTGCTTTAATTTGAATATTGTAAGGAAAAGAGAGCTTGCCTTCATGTTTGTAAAAAAATTAGGTCTAACCATTCTCAAAGTTGTGTTGAATCTCCCACCTTCTATCTATCTCATTTGAAAATATTTTAAAGATTTCTCAAATTACATTGTAGCCAGAATCCGAAAATGTATTTAAACCTGTATGATGATGGGTAGTCAATAGAGTACATTAGTCTCAAGCCTAGTCAAGTGAAGCTATAAATTTCCTCATGACTTAATGTACCTTTATATAGCTCTTAATTTACTGTTTATGTGCTCCCAAAGTAATATGGGCAGGTATCAAACAGTCTCTCCTTTCAAATGATACAATTCAATAATTGAATTACACTCTGAGCAGTTGTTCTCAGTTTACTTTTACCTTGAAGTTTATTCCTTTGTATTCAGGCTTCACAAAGGGATGTTATACTTGAAAATATGGATATTTTTACTAGCCACATCAGGTGACCAAATGAAAACCACTTCTTTTTTCCCAGAAGCCTTGCTCTGCTAGCATTAGGTAAACATTGCTTCACTTTGAAAATTGGAGAGCTTTTCAAAACCATGAAAAAACATAAAAGACTGGTTGTATTTCTAAATGTAAGTTAGAATTTATTTCTGGTTTGACTGAAGGAAATATAGAATGGTTTTTATGGGTTCAGCCATTGTGGAAGTCCTGTGTAAAATTGGAAGAGGTGTTTTTGCATTTATGAATACCCAGACTTAAAAAAGCTATTACAAAATTAAAAATCTATATTTTACTTTCTCAGTTCACTGAACAATTTCAAAATAACTTAATGTTCTTGTAGTTCGAAATCAGATTGCCTGTTCTACATTTTGGCAGCTTGACTGTCTTTTTTTCCAGACAGTTAAAACAGTTGATTTCTTTTTATAGAGACGAACTCTAAAGAATGGCACGACTACAGCTTGCTACTTTGCGACAATTCACACAGATACTTCTCTTCTTCTCGCTGAAATTATCGGTAAGGCTAACAGTGAGTTTTAAAGGGTATTGTGCAGACTGTATTAGGAAACAGGGCTTAGGAGTTCTGGATTTGCTAGCTATCTCTCTTTCTACTAATTGTTCATTTTATCTATCACAGAATCATAGACTCATTGAATGGTTAGGGTTGGAAAGGACCTGAAGATCATCTAGTTCCAACCCCAAATCCATGGGTAGGGACAGCACACGCTAAGTGATGTCACCCAAGACTCTGTCCAACCAGGCCTTGAACACTGCCGGGGATGGAGCATTTACCACTTCTTTGGGCAACCCATTCCAGTGCCTCACCACCCTTACAGTAAAGAACTTCTTCCTTATATCTAAACTGAACTTTCCCTGTGTCAGTTTTAACCCATTCCCCCTAGTCCTATCACTACAATCCCTGATGAAGAGTCCCTCTCTGGCAGCCTTACAAAATAATGAGCTAACATACAGAACCTGAGACATGCTTACATAGATAAAAATGATAAAATGCATGCATCAAATTAACTTCAGTGCTTCTGTACATGACAGTTTATTGTGCAGCAAGCATGGAATCACTGCAAGACTGTGAAGTTAGGAAAAGCCAAAAGCTGACTTACTGAAAAGATGAGTCACAGATCAGCTTTGATACTGCAAGACAAGATGATACCTTGGAGCTGCCCAGGCCAATGACAATTATACAGTTCTAGCCATCCTGCATAACTCCACATATACAACTCTAAATGCGAAAAGAGTCAGGGAGACACAAGACCTTTATGGGACCTAAACTACAATTTCTTCCTACCTAATAGCTCAAATGAGTTTCCTGACCAAGACAGAGATGCTCAAAAGCATGAAATTGTAATGCTGTGTGAATACTACTGTAATGTGCACACTACAAACACACCACAGGAAACTCAAATATGTCACTCAAGGTCACTTAATTGCCATCATGATTTAGAAAATGTGCTTAAAGCTCCTTGCAAGCATACAGACCAGTGTGTTTCTAAGTCCCTGAAGAAGGACTGGGCGCAAGTTAACACGTTCTTTGCAGGAGTTGTATTTCTTCCTTCACATATGTGTATGCTTTAATTTTATTACTACAAGAAATCCTGTTTCTGTTCAGAACTCCGGCAGTGCCTCAGTACATTTGTGACAATATGACAAGAATCATCAATTTTATTTTCTTTTTCTGTATGACACAAGCCTTTAAAATAGGACAATATTCCCTGGAAAAGACAATGAACTAAGTCTTGCTAATTTTACTTACTCAAAGGTCTAATAAAGCATGTAAAATTGGAAAGACTATTGTAATGTATTTGATAATTTTCAAACTACGAATGTTTTAACACAATGAATATTTCTCTATTATTATATTAAACAGAAAAGAAAGGAAAATTACTTGGAACGAGTATGCTTCCCTTAACAGCTGCCCTATTTCATTACAAAGTCACTCCCCATTCCCATATGCATTAGAAAAAAACATCAGCCTGCATCCTGTCTTTTATTTCCACAGTAAACAAATGATATTATAGGCACAAATCACTACCCAAAACAAAATTTAAACTTTGTTCTCAAATATGAAGGTGGTTGCTGAAAAATATAGAATTTCTGGAACATGAACTGAAAAAGTGCCATCACTAACAAATATAAGGTATACTTCCCATTCCTATAAGATGCTTTTTCTTCTGCTCCTGTGGACAAACTGGATGGAGCTGCTGACTCAGCATAGTGCTACGATTTCTTTTAGTAGCTTGCATCTCACCATGGTATTAAATTACGATGACACGTAATTTCAGTCCCTTGGTCCCAACACTCTGCTAAGGGCTTAGGCATGGAACAGGAGGAGGTTTTAGAAGGTTACATTCTAAACTTCGTTAAAAAGTAACCAAATGGGTCCAAATTTTACTAGAATCTTCATTCCTTACAGCCCAACATGCGTTTCAGTACCTTTTCCAGTACTTCTCCCTGCTTCTCTCTCTCACCAGCATACAAAGGCAACAAGTATTTCTTTAGTGCATAAAAGGCTATAGTTTTTATCAACTTATAACTGTTTTCAAGAAACAATTTTATACTTTGGTCCTAAATCTGTGAGTTAAAGACCTGAAGTTGAAACCATTAAGTTGCCGCCTTACGAAGTTTAACTGCTCTTTTTCTAACCTCCTTTCCCAATATACAACCATATCATAGAAATAATATAACTAAGTAGGAACAGGGAGTAGCATGGGTTAAGAAAATCCCAGATGTCTTAACTGATTATTTTTCTAGTGCTTTTGTTTTCCTCCTATCTTCTAACAGGGTTCTCCTTCTTTCTTCCATTCCTAATTTTGACCAAAACCCATAAGTTCAGGTGAGAAAGGGGCCTTCAGCAAGCAGAAGTTTGAATCAGCAGTCCAGTATTTCACTGCTCTATTTCTCCCTTCTGGAATGTAGATAATAACTATCTACCTCTGTAAAATACATGAAAGTCTGATGATGATAATGTAGTCTCCAATTTCTGTTTCCAGGATATCTGTAAAATGTTCTTCAGGTGAGTGCAACATGCAAGTGACCACTGAAAGGAAATGAAATATCGCAAAAGAACTTTGCTCCTTCAAGAAGAAGTTCCAAAATCACTCTCTGAATTATTATTTGCCCCCTGAAACTTGCTAGCACTCTGGGAAAAACAACCCAACCACTTTAAGGAGTCACAGGTGAGTACTCTCTCACCTGCAGGGACTTAGACTGAACTTGCACCCCTCCAGGTCTGACAACACTGTGTCCTGGAAGACACTACACGAAAGAGCCAGGTCCTCCAAAGATGAGAAGCCAAGCACTGTTCAGTTTCCCTGTCCTGACATCCTGCTCCCTCCCTGGACTTTCCCTGTTACCAATCATTCTCCTCACTGTGTACAGACACACTCTCTCTCACTGTGCTGACGAATTAAGAGTCTTTTTGGTGATTTCTTATTTTCATTCAATGTGCTGTCTGCACTCCATACCACACTCTCCATATGATTTATTTTGACCATAGAGATATGTTTTGTAGACTGCTGACAGTAACAAAGTCTTCCTTAGCCTTCAGATGCCATGTTCTACTTATGATCCACTCCTGAGCTATTTGCATTAATATTTGCATTGCATATAACCTTACAAGCTTTTTTTTGTGTGTCAGCCTCTGTGGCATTTTGACTAGCCTGCGGCAGCTTAATTCTTATTGACAGACTCCAGAGAATCCAATTCACAGAACTGGTTCCTATGCCCTTAAAGTAAAGGTGACTAAACAGACCTAAAGGGCACCATATCTCTTACTCTGTGTTTGAATGGGATCAGTAATATATTTCACTGAGGTTGCTCGTGTTGCTGTATCAGGCAGCATCTAACCAGGTGACCTTTCATATTTTAATTTTGTGTTTTTGAAGGTTGGTTACGTTGTGTGCTTTAAATTATTTCACACTTTCATATTCCTTGGTTTTCATCTAAGAGACTTCCTTATTGCTACAAACACAGTCCAACATTTGAACAGTATGTGCCCTCTAAGTTTTCACAAGTGAGCAAACCTATGACACAAACAATATCCTCTCCCCTTATTTTTCTACTGTACTTCAAGGAATAAAAAACCCAAACCTTAAACTGGTCATAGATTGGTATCTGATTTCCTAATAGGTCTTGAAATAAAAAAAATAGCTTTTGCTAGAGATAATTAAAATGTACATATAAACAAAATGATCCATATTAAACATTAACAACTGCATAAGAATGGGATTTTTATCAGATAATTAAAGGTAATAGCACAAGGAAAACTGTTGAGACCAAACTGTGCTTCAAGAGCTTTCTTGACAAGCAATACATTAAAACAAACAAACCAATACTGCTATTTTGGGAACTTCCTGCAGCAATCATTCATGAATGATTTAAAAATAACATCACCGCTCTGACTTCATTTTATTACTTGGCTTTACATATGAGCAACATGAATGAGATGCATTTAACTTACTTAACAGTCATACTGTGTATATACTAGATAGAAAGCAGATACATTCTATTTCACGTTATTGCTTTATCATAATTGCTAATAGCCCAAGCCATATGTTTTGGCAAAGACTTTGCTCATACCCACACAGTTCATAGATTTCCTCCTGTACGGCCCTGAAGTTCATACTGGATTTGTGACATGACAGTTAAAACCAAGGCAACAAATAGAAATCAAGCAGTGTGACAATTTCATTACAGGCAAAAGAAAGAGCAGAAGCCAAAGGCAAAAAAAAAAAAAACAAAAAAGAAAAAGGGGGAAAAATCCTATTAAAGACAAAAACTCTTCATTAGTGTAGAGAGAAATGGTAGAAAATACTGATCTGAATGCATTTTTTTTTTAAATAAATTACTTGGGGTTTAGGTTTTCTCCAAAGTGAGAGTCTTTCTCTAAATACACTTTTACAACACGAAGAACTGTAGAAGCAGATTTTATGATTTACCAGTTAAAAAATCACATTAAGGCAATACAAAACAAATTATGATCAGGAGGCCTGTTGGCTGTTTTTCAGTGTTTTAATACAAATGTCACAACATTCTCTCTGGTTTATCACTGAAGATACATTAATTTGGATGAAAACCTGGGGGTAAAAATTGTGCACTCTTGCACATAGTCCCTGCTGATCAGATTTCATTGCAAATAAAAGATGTTCCGAATGAAAAGACAGATAGCAGGATTTCCTTTCAAATAACTTGGTATGTTAACTGCTACATAGCTCTTTTAACCATAGAATCATAGAAGCATAGAATAGTTAGGGTTCGAAAGGATCTTATCATCTAGTTCCAACCCCCTGCCAGGGGCAGGAACACCTCACACCAAACCATGTCACCCAAAGCTATGTCCAACCCGGCCTTGAACACCACCAGCGATGGAGCATTCACAACTTCCCTGGGTAACCCATCTTTTGAATATGTTAGATAAATACACATTAATATTTCCAAATTAAGATATTACAAAAGCCTTTGTATTGGCAACATTCAACACAAAACTTGAAAGGAATTTACTTCTGTGAGAACATTAGGCTGAAAAATGGGGATTTATTAAAGACATTTGATTTTGGGTTCTGTTGGCATTTTTAATTTTTTTAGTGAGATGTCAGTTACTGCTCAGAAGAATCCTTTTTATACATCTGCAACATTCAAACACAATTAAGCAGTTTGTTAGGCAGACCCCCTGGTAGATGGGTTCAGACTGCGATTAGTGATTTTCTGTTGCTATACCCTGGGGTTTACTATCACACATGCTATTCTACCCTTCAGTATTTTTTCTTTGAGCAAATAACCCAAGACAGAACTCAAAGAAGTCAGGAAAAAAAAGAAATGTTACACATGGTTGTTCAAGCCATTGAGCTAAAGGTCCAGGTTTGGGGAAAGAAAGCAAAAATCACCACAACCCCGTCAACAAAACAAGCGTTCAGCACCAGAGAAATAAGGAAAAGACTCATATTTAAAGATTTACGAAATGAGAAATGTTAAGTGCCTGTTACAATACCCTACATCAGCAGCCAGGATGTGCTTTCTCCACGATTTGAGGGTTTTTGTTGTTTATTTTTAAACCTGAGGGAAATTATAATGGAAATAAAACTTCTACTTGAAGATCAGTTGGTTTGGGCAGTCTAGGAGTTTTTAAGTCTGTCTCAGTTTCAGGGGGTTGCTATTCTGCTTTGGTGGTTTTCTGTGGGTTTTTTTTCATAATAAATGGATGGATTATAAGAATTATCAGAAGAGAGGTGGGATGTAGAAGTTTAATTTAAAGGAAATTGGCCTTTATTTTTAAACTTGTAGTCATCTCCTATTGTACGTCTACTAATTTCAGCATCAAAACAGCCTAAATATATTATTTCTAATACATTCTCCATTGTCGTAACAGTTTAAGCAAATTAGAAATTATGAGTGTTTCCTATTTTCCTTGAGGTATTCAGTTTAATATCTCTAAGCAAAAGCACTAAACTATGTTCTGATAATTGCTCTATATTTTACTTAATTTCACCCCATTACACCCCTTCTATAATACCCTGAAGTACTTCCCTGATCTTTCTGCTACTCAAACCTTCAAAACTTCAGTATCAGAATTACCTGTTCTTTGGCGCTATACTTAGGACAAGGATGTATCTGTAAAAGCCATCTTCCAAAACCTCTGGCTAGTTAAGTCTGACCAAGCATGCAGCTTCTTAAATAAGATGAATATTTTACAGCTTTAATCTAGTTAACAATGCCATCCTGATTCACTGGTTTGCTTTGCATCTTTTGGGTTTTTTTTTTCCTTAAAGTGGCTTAAAGCTGTGATTTTCCTTTTCTATTTCAAAAGGAATGAGAACACAAAATGGGCAGATAACTGGCATTAGCAGCGATAAAGCTTCAGCCTGAGAGGGAACCTCAAAGTCTGAGGTATGGCATTGTCCAAATAACCCAAGCCCCAGGGTTTTGTTTGTTTTACAGTAAATTACAAATCTATGCTTTTAAACTGACTCAGATTAATTTCTGGCCATCACACAACAGGAGAACCTTACTTTTTAAGTGGGAACAGCAGACTGCGGTTTTAGAGCTAGCCACACTGATACACAGGTGATTTGGCTTTAACACAAGATATACTCTCTTACTTGTATTCTAAACACCCTCTTCACAGTTGTTGCAACTGATACATTAACAGCCTGTGTAGCTAAACCACCAAAACCTTCAACTGGTTTTGAAGGTTATCTCCAACAAGCATATACAAGAATACCTATGACAAAAGGTTTATTCTTTAAACAACAGTTCTGAAGCATCAGAGTTGTTTAAAACGCAATTGATAACACAAACTTTAACAATAATGTGACAGCCTTAGTAACGTTCAAGCTTTCTGAACTGTCTTCTTGTGTTTCAAGCACATGTTACATGCATCTAGATCACTCAGCCCTGCAGTTTGCTGACTAAGTGCAAAATTAAAATGAAAGCTAAGGTTTAACTATTCCTCATAGTTTGCACGGGTTTAGAGCTATTTCAGATGTCCATGACCTGCTAATTTCTTTCCCCATCCCTCTCCATGACCATAAATACCAATACACACTACCACCCACCACCCTCTTGTTGGAAGGGTGAGGATTTGTGCAGGCCATGTTAATTCACCTGAAGCAGTTGGCAGCCCATTTCCTCCCTGTAGAACAAAGGGTTCTTTTTTGTTTTTCCCTCAGTCCTGCTGCAGTTTTCTTTAGGCCAGTGTTTTGTTTGCTTCTTTGGTTTTAGTTCTTGGATATAGCTATTGAGAAAGTTGGGGCTGTTCAGCCTGCAGAAGAGAAGGCTATGTGGAGACCTCATAGCAGGCTTCCAGTATCTGAAGGGGGGCTACAAGGATGCTGGGGAGGGACTATTCATTAGGGGCTGTAGTGAGAGGACAAGGGGTAATGGGCTCAAACTTAAACAGAAGTTTAGATTGAATATAAGAAAGAAGTTCTTTACTATAAGGGTGGTGAGGCACTGGAATGGGTTGCCCAGGGAAGTTGTGAACGCTCCATCACCGGCGGTGTTCAAGGTCGGGCTGGACATAGCCTTGGGTGGCACGGTTTAGTGGGAGGTGTTCCTGTCCATGGCAGGGGGTTGGAACTAGATGATCTTAAGGTCCTTTCCAACCCTAACTATTCTATGATTCTATGATTCTATTGACATCCTGACATCAGTCATTTATATTTCAGCCACTTCCTAGCAGATTAACTGAGGCAAACTCCTGTCATCAGGTAATATTCCCTTCCTACATCGGTATTTTGTACTGACCAAGAAGAAACATAATGAGAGCAGGGTCTGCAGAAACTATGGTAAGACTTATCCTTGACCAGCACTGAGGGAGAGGTGAAGGCAAACAGAAAGTGAGAATGGGAAACACTGACTCTTAACATGGCTATTTCCCAGCTGTTGTAAATACTGCCTGTGGCTCCTGTAGATAGCATTTGATCGAAAGTGTGTATCATTTCTGTTACCTACTCCACCAGCATATTAACTGCTGGCGTGTAAACTGTGTCTGTTCAACCTAAGGCCCTGTACTTAAAGCACCATTTTGATTTCCAAATCAGTTTGTCTGTGGTCACAGTTCCAAAAATACTGCTTTTCTCTTCAGGCTGTGTGATAATTTTCCAAACTTAAGCAGACTGATTTCCACATAGAAACTAACTGTTCAGTTCAGATCTATCAACTTACTAGGGGGGGTAAGGAAGGGAGAGAGGGAAGAGCAGGTATCTGCGCTCCAGGGCTTGGAAATCTTATGATATAGGCTGGTTTCTATGTAAGAAACTAGTGTCCAATATGAACAATTTAGTGACTACCAGCTGTTTGGAGCTTTTATAAGAAATATTTTCTTTTTAATACACTATTTTAAAAGAAACAGGCTCAGCTGTGATAACAGTACACTTCCTATGGAAAAATGGATGCTGAATATGCCAGCCTTTCAAAATAACAGGGTTTCATTGTACTTCAATGAAACTATGTTTAAAGTATTTCAAGTACTATGAAACTGATAAAGGCAGCTTCCATAATCTCTCATTTAGACTGTTTTACACTGAGAAATATGAAATTACTTTTATTTATTAACTACAATTTGTTCCTCTCAAGAGTTGTTACAAGTTAATCACATCATTTCCATGTAGCACATACAACAGAGACATTTGGCATAAGAGGAGAATCACCTTTCCTACTGTGATTGACTAGACTTCTGTCTATCTGTTTTTCAAAACTTATTTACAGTCTACCAAAAAAATATCTGTATGATACACAATCCAAAAATTAATCTCCTTCTTCTACTGAAGATTTTTAGATTAACACTTTGCAGTACTATATAAAGCATCCTGCGACATGAAGGAAGGACAGTATCACAAAATGGCCACTTCTCAAAAGAGAAAGTTATTGGAAATATTTATTAAACCTAATAAAATATTTAATGGACTATTATCTGAAGAGCAAGCAGACAGGCAACATACGGTTCCTTTTGGGGTTTTAAGCATCTTCTGAAGCCTAAAGGGAAAATGCGAAATTTAAGACAAAGCTATAAACTAACTAGACAGCTTACTCACAAAAAAAAATATCGAAGGATGAAAACTTAAGCAAGAAGCAGCCTCAGTGTTATGGAGTCATCAGAGAAAATTAGACCTGTCAATTACCAAGACTCCTCAATTATCCTGACAACATCATGAAGTTCATATCTGAAAAGACATTAATGTAATTGTCTCACCTTCAGTCAGACAGAAAGCACATTTGTGTCTGAGTATTCAAGAACAAATGAGGTGAGAAGTTACTGGCCATGGAAAAATAAAGGCTACATGACTGTCTGCTTGGTAATTACTGTGGCTCAATTTAAATCTAAGTGGAAATTACAACAGATGATATATAGTTCTTCAGTAACTGCTGTGGCTCTTGGATGACATTTTAGCATTGTGTAAGTTTTGGGTCTTGTTTTGTCCTGTTTGCTGTTTCATTGGGATTTTTTTGTGTTTTTTTTTTTTTTTTTATTTGCTTGTTTTTAAATCTATTCTGGAATACAAAACGCAAGAAGAATGTGGCCCACCATTACTTTTTGCCAGCAGAACTTTTGTTTACAGATCTCAACAACAATCTTCCAATATCCAAGTCAACAGCCAATGCTATAGCAAAGTCTCATTTCAATGACTAACTTACTCGTTATAAACCTGTCATAATTTGTAAATACATTAATGATATATCACTCTATGGCTCCTGATGCTGAAAGAGTAGAGAAGGTTGCTGCTACCTGCGCTGTAAATCGTGTAACAAGTTATTTACGTTATTTAACAAGAAAAGATGAAAGGTTTATCTGCAGTCACTGTCCTATGCTACCTATTCAGTATTTCAGTAAAGTTTAAAAATTGGAACTTAAAGGCAAGTGTCTCAGTCTGGATTTTCACCATTCCTCTGGGCTCAAGTCACATAACCCTGCAAAGCAGAAGTATCAAGTGCTGCTGCAAACCTTGCTCCCCTGTTCATTTCTAAGGCTACAGAAGTACATGCTGCCTCATGCTTGCTTCAGCAAACAGCAGCAAAGTTTTACAGCTCCTCATGGGCTCCAGCTCTGTAACTGCTGCACAATAGACCCAATGATTAAACCTGTCGGGAAATGTGCTTTGCTCTCATTAAACTTCTCTCTCGCCTCTGCTAAACTCCAGAAGTATCCTGGCTTCTTTCCAGTCCCACTTCTGTTCTCTTCCATTCTCTCATTTACATTCAGTACAATATCCAATCACTTTTCATGTTAATTGTTTTAATATTCTTAATTTATCTTCAAACCTTCATTTTCCACGTGTTAAATAATCTTCTTTTGTCCTCTTTTGTCTTTATGTTATCCAGCTTTTTTCTCCCATCTTATTATTCTGAGCTTTTTTCCTTTTCCACACAGTATTTTTTTCCAGTCACTTTTTCTTGGCAGCTGAAAAAAAATGCTGCTTCTTATCATCTTTTTGCTGTTATTCGTTTGTTTGCTTGCACAGATTAAAAAAGCAAGACTGTTAGAGCTCAAAAGCATCTGTGAATCAAATCCAAGCACCAATACATTTTACATGTGGATTTACTTAACTTTTAATACTGCAAGGATATCTTAACAATAAATAAACATTTTATTAACTAGGAATAACAGATCACATATACCAGCAAACAGCTTAAGAAAAATGCTGAAGGCCATGAGCTCTCCCAGTTGACATATTATACCGCTCTTCTGTTGCAGAAAGCTTTTCTAAGACAATGTGAGAAGATAATGGCAAATAATGGAAATAGCATCACATCAAGCTCATGCTTCAATTGCAGAACAAAATATTTGTTTGGCTTTCAACAAGTCCCCTTAAGCTTCACAAGAATGAGAATAATCAAGATGATACAGCTGTCTCTTCAATTTTATCTCAGATTACAGTCTTGAGGGCACAGACAGCCTGTGTGAACATCCATCAACTCACTCAAAAACAGCAAGCCCCCAGAAGAGCAGTGGGAACTCCAGCACAGGCCACATTACCTACGAGCAGTTCTGACAAGACAATACCGAACTCCCTCCGATTATAGCTAAATTACTGCTTACTAATCAAGGTAATTCAGGATTTTTCCCAAAAGCTTTTCTCCCCATGCTTTTTGTTAGGGGGTTTTGCCTGCAATGAAGCTACACAGTACCAGAAAGGATTTCTGAAGTCCTCATCCTGCAGGAACATTAGCATATAGCTAATATACCTATGTACTCTAGTCATGCTTTTCACCGATTTGAAAAAGTCAAATCCTTCAAGCCTCTTCTTCTTCCAAACCCTAAAAAGATTCTCTTCCTTTTAAAAAAATTGGTTTATTTTTTTAAACAAGAAACAGATGGGGGAAATTAGCTTCAAGTTTTGACTTAAAATTGGTCCCCCTTCAAGTTTTAACTATGGGTCACTGTGGGCTTGAAAATATCTGCACACCACTGTTTTAATGCAATTCTGGGATATGTTACTATTAAAAAGCTAATTTGTAGTAACTGCTCTCCTGGAATATAATTTCCTTCACAGGGTCTTTTTCAGCCTCCTGTGAGCCAAATTTGTGATTCCAGGCCAGAAACACTGAGCTTCCATTTTCAAGATGAGAAATGCCATATGATAAGAAATGGAAAAGTTAAACCATTTCAGATCTGCTCACACCAGTGTCAGACACTCTCTTCTAAAAACGTACAACTTCATCTTTTACAGGTAAGATAAGCTGATAAAAGCCCTGACAAAAAGGAGATGTTTCTTTCCTGCTTCAGGCTCTCTATCGAACAGCAGTAGCACCCTTCGTTTTAGGAAAAAAAGGAATCAAAGCAATAGGTGACTGAGCTTTATTCTTTTACTGACTAAATTTATCATGTTAGAATTTGTTCCTGTGACAGTCAATCTCCTTAGCCTATTTTTACATTTTGCTTCTCTTTTAGATCCACCTCCTCAATGCAGAGGTTGCTCCACATGACACTCTCACTAGCTCAGTAACACCCTCTACGTGATGAGAATTCCTGGTTCCTCACGGCTGGATGTTATACACATACATGGCTGATTCAAATACAATATAAAACTATTTCTGTGCAAAAAGGCTATATCAGTTTATCACACAATGAGATGGCCAGATTACAGTTTTCAACAACTCTTACAATACCTTTAGTTTCCTCTCCCCATCCTCAAGAGGAATCCAACTACAGATGGATTTTGTTGCACTCATTGGCTTTAATATTGATATGTAATTTTAATCAGAAAATACAGAACATATTTCTTAATCATGAGAGCTCTAGATTTTTGTTGTTGGCTCCATGCATTTCTTGAAGCTATTTAAATACTTTTTAGGATCTCTTCTACTTCTGGGTACACTCAGTCATTATTTTTAGACCCCTGAAAAATTCCTCTACATCATTTCCTACATACAACACTCATCCTTTTTGATTCAAATGCTTGTTTTCTTAAATAGAAGAGTTTCTCAACAAAGCATATACAAATTGTGGAAGTACTAAATAATTCTGTGTTTTCTTCCTCGTATTTTCATTTTGCTTTCCTGGTTTGTGATCTGATTATGTTCTGTTTTTTAAAAAAAACTAGCTTTTCAGACACACAAACTCACTTGTGACACACTGAGTATTAGACACACTAACTCACTTTCTTACAGTGAAATACAAGATTTAACAAACGCTTTCATAGCAGAAATAGTGAAAAAACTCAAGACAGAAGATTAGAACAAGTCAGGACCCATCACGGATGCTGCCATGTTAACTGGTCACACTGTAGAAGTGTCCCATGGAAATACATAAGGAGAAAGGGAAACAGAAGCTAAATCGTCTGCTAGGTAAAGCCAGGCAACAGCAAGTCAAGGTCATCAGCCTCTTCTCCTACAGCCTAGAAAGGGGTATACCAAGAAAAGAGGATTCACAGCAGCACCAAAGAGACAGTGAACACCAACCATCAAACATTCTTTGTGACTGTTTTTGGTAAACAAGCTTGCAAAACCACTGAAGGAAAGTCCACAGAATCCTACATCCTCCAACCACAAACAATGCCTGATTTCTTGCTGCAGTCCCTGAATGTCATAACTTAAGATTACAAAGAGGAAAATAGTGCTTAGAGAATTAATGCAATCTGACAGTTCCTTATGGTAACATTTAATTACTGCACAGAAAAGAAATCACCAATTTCTAAGTAAGCAAACCATCAATAGACAGGTGCTTACTTACATTTGAAAAATGCCCTTTCATAGGGGACTGTTTGCCTTGAATACCTGATAACTAAAAATTCAGTTATATTGGATTATTAAAAAATATTGAATATTACAAATAGTTTCCAAGCCAGTCTTTTAACAACAGTGCCTTCCTGTGTTTATTATAGGCATTTTCTTATTTTAAAGCTAAGATTCAACTGGCTTATAGTTGTAATTCTGTCCTCCTACACATCCGCAAGCAAATTAGGTCAATCCCAAACTATTTGTAAAACCTCCTACACAGAAAGGAGTTTGAGATTTTAAAACATATAAAGTTTAAAATAAACAGTCAACCTACCAGTGTCTTAAGCCTTCTGAACTGCCAATTTTTTTGTTCTAGCCTAATAAGGTACCCTAAAGTAGTATGAACCAAGATGTGAGAATGACTGTCCTTGGCCATAAGTTGCAAGCATATCATGTTTAATAACATTTTAATAATGTTTATTATATAAGTTCCCCCAATTAACTTCTAAACTTACTTCTACATTTGGCATCTGTAGCATCCTGTGGCAATGAGCTCCACTGTGTAATTATGTGCTGTGTGAAAAAATGTTTATTTTAAACCTACTGCTGCGTAAGAGCTAGAAGTCTTGAAAATTGTGTTACAAGAAATGATGAATAGTCATGCTCTGCCCATCTTCTCCATAACATTCGTAGCTTTATAATCCTCTTGTGTGTCTTCTAAGCCCATCTGTTTTCCAAGCTGCAGAGTCCTAAACATCTTGTTCACATACAGGTATCCCTTTTCCCATATAACTTGGTTTATCCTGGTGTTTGCAGATCAGTTTCCACATTAGTCACGGATACCATCATAGAACTATAAGGCAACTTCAAGATCTTTTTATTGAGTAGTAGCAATTTAGACTGCCATGCATGTTAGTTAGCCAGTTCCCTCCTGGCAAGCATTATTGTATAACACTGTATAGTTAATGCATTCGCCATTTTATTGAATTGTTATCTTGTATTATCTTCCTGTAACTGTTCATGCTCACAGATTTGGAGGGAATAGTGAGTGGTGCATGAATACAAGCTGTTATTTTGCTGTTTAGCCCTTTCACGGCCTTACTAAAGCATCAAAGATCTCCACACAGATCCCTGTAGGAGTCTACTCTCATGATAACTATCCTCTATTTTTTTCTTTTTTTATTTCCCTATCTTAAAAAGTTATTAATCTGAGAAGGCTTCTCTCTTATCTTTGAGACCATCTTGTTTCTTTAAGGAGTTTTGGCAGAAGCTGTCCTGAACTAGGATGGTTACCTCATATGGGAGATATACTTCTAACATGACCACAAACTTGCACCCAGCTAGTTACAATCTGTTTACAACAATCATATTTGCTCTTCATATTTTATATTTTCCATGTACATGTTCATTTTTCTTATTTATAAGCATGCACCTTCTCATTTGATTCTATGACAGTTTTAATTAATTTTAATAAGGACAAAAAAAAATCTTTCTGGGGTGTAGCTTCATGCAGGTTATGTATTTGAGTTACTCCACACCTGTTTGGTGTACCCTGATGAGTCCAAGCAATTTGTTATTAATCATTTGGGTGACATGGTTTAGTGGGACGTGTCCCTGCCCATGGCAGGGAGGTTGGAACTAGATGCTCATAAGGTTCTTTCCAGCCCTAACTATTCTATGCTTCTATGATTTTAATCAGCTTGTTCTAAAAGTTCTTCCACTAACACTTGAATTTGAAACAGGCCATCTGAGCCACCTTAAGTATGAGCGGGAAGCCTCATACACACTATGCAATTAACACAAATGCAAAAAGAGTCTTTGTAAGATTTGGTGCTAAAGATTAAGTTTCTGCTAGTGTTCTCACGCCTTGATCCTTACTGGGCCTGGAGGTTATTAGGTCTGTTGCTTCTGATGGGCCTGAATAGTTTCCCAAAGCTCTTTATTTGCCTGTCTTCTGATTTTCACACGACTTAGCAGTTTTGCATCCAAATGTTTTCCACATTTGGTTAGAATTTCTACTTTATGCAGTCCCTCCTCACCTGTTACAGACTTCTCTCCTTTGCAGTTTAATAATTCTGAGTTTGGTTTTTTTTTTTTCCCTCCTTGTGATAGATGGCAGATATTTACTCTACCATTTAATATGATAGCTCTTGATACCACTAAAAGCTTTATTCTTTCAGGTGTTCTTTTCAATAGTTTCCTAACAAGCTTGCTCCCTTAGGTGTAGTTCTCTCCATAACATGATACTGCAATATACTTTACACTTGCTCTTAAAACAATATGGATATCTTATTCATTATAGTTACTCTTGTAGGAGAGCTCAACAGTAATTTCACCTCAAGATAGGTCTTGTACACTACATATTTGTCAAGAGCTACTCCTCTTGTGAGCTGACAGCTTATCACAAAACCCAATATACTCTTCTTAGCTTCTACCCTTACTGACTTTTCATACACATAACAACCATGTAATAACAGGAAATGTTTCTTCTCTCAGCATCTTATCTCTTTCAGCACTTCACAATAATGTGCCATCATGGTTCACAGTCTAACCCTCACTGTATTTCGATCTATTTTCATATAAATTCAAACCATAAGTGTACTTTCTTATTGTGACACACATAGCTTTGACTGTAAATCCTAATACACAATAACGTATCTTCAGGAGTACAATATGCATTCTCATCTGTATGTAAATGTTTGCCCTTATGCTAACATCCTCTTGTACCAATTTTCTGAGACACCAAAACCACCAATATCTAGATTTCAAACCAGCACTCCAGCTCTCACCCTCAATTTTTCACATTCAGTTTTTCTCCAGAAGCCCATCTACAACTGCTACCAGTCTTTTTCTAATACTTTATAAAGAGAAGCAAGCAGTAAATACATACATGACGGTGTTAATCCCTGACAGCTGTTGAAACATCTGCAGACCACAACCCACAATTAAGGCTCTTCGAGTTGGAGGGTATGTTAGCATTCTGCAGATCACAGGTCCAGCTTAAAAACAAAACAAAACACACACAACAAAAAAAAATATGTGATAGTTCTTCAGTGATTGCTCTCAAGACAATGTTCCCAGGCATAACGGGCTTTGCACCTCAAACACACTTGGATTATTACAATCATTTCTGAACAACTCAATCATTTCACTTCTGCTTTTCTGCATGGTACTACAAAGATGATTTTAGGAAGCCCAGGCAAAAAATTGAAACTGTTCTGTACACAGTGTATAACTCTCCTGTATCATACTAACAGATTGCACACCTGCTGCCATTGAAGGTACTCAAAGTCATCACATAATATTGTTGTTTCCTTTCTTAAAATCTCTGAGTTATTGAAAGGCTATTTCAGAAATGCCATGACCCACTGCTCAGATCTGGATCTTGCAGATACAGTGTTCTCCCTAGTCCCCCAAAGACCAAATTTCCACAAACCAACTGCAAGTATGGGTACTTAGAAAGTATGGTGTAGATCTATTCTGCACAGCTGTAAAGCCAGCAGAGAGAGCATAATTACTTATTTTTTTCCATACTTTTGGTAGCGATGGTATGAGGCTGTATTCAGAAAAGCAGAAAATGGTTTCTCAATGAAGAGAAAAGCCAAAATCTTCTGGCAGAGAAAGTTTTGTTCCCTGTTAATTTTTTTTTTTTTTTAAGTAATATCTCAGGCAAAACTTTAAAACACTTGACTTCATTATTTACTTAAGTTTCTTTCTGTCCAAAGTGGTATTTGGGGCAAACATAGTCTGGTGAAAAATTCTATGTTTTATGCATCTTATCACATCTGCTATATCCACTCAGAACACCGAATATAGATCACAATAGCTACAGATCAGAAGAGTTGAAAAAAAAAAGAGATGAAGAGGAAATTTTTACATTTTCAAAGTCTTTCCTGAACATACAGAAAATATTAAACGTATTGATTCAGTATAAAATCTTGCATGGGTCTGTTAGCAAGGAACGATTTACGTGCAAAGAGTTTCAACATCAGAAAGCTGACAATCTGTGAACAGACTTAAGAAGGTGGCTTTGATAATCTTATCTTCATTGAAAAATAATTAGACCTACCTAAGGCAAAACTTAGTTACATAAAACCCATTCTGAATTCATATCCCAACTGTGTCATCACTGAGCTTTGCATCTTTATTAATTAACAGCAGAATGCAGTCTGACAAATTTTCCAGCTGTACATTCAGACAGTACATCCCACCTGTCTTGCCACACAGCCACATCACTACCTTCCAAATGTCTTTGACAAAATCAAGTGATAGATAGAGCCAATTTATACATCTGGCAATATATTCTCAAGCAAGACAGACGGTATTGCTGGGGAGACAAGTATATCAAAGAGTTTTGCAGTCAAATTGGCAAAGTGGAAAAACAACAAACCAGCACTCACTGCTGGTTTGGCGCAGTTCAGAGATCTGACACACTCCTGGATTTCTATCAAATGTAACTATGAGCCTTTATTCACAAACAACAGCCCTCTGGTTTCCACACTTGGCATCACACCTGAGCATGGAGGAGTTGAGCGTAAAACTCTTTATCTGACAACTGATTCTACAGCATCTGTCATGAACCCAGGCTGCTGAATGCCAATGAGAGAAAGATTATCTGTTCTTCATAAACTTCGTATTAATGGAGTTGAAAATCCATCTTCATCTCCAAAGGACCTTACAGCCAACCTAAATCTTCAAGTCCACCATCAATGACTATGCTCACTGTATAAGCTGGAACGCTACAGCAGAAGCTGTTAGGAAAGGAAGCAGAAATGTCCTAAGGAACTGATGCAAGGTTTCTAACAATTCCTGAGCCACTCAGCTATTTGATGAAAGTTATATAAAACTCTACTCACAATACAGCATTCTACAAAACAATTGGAAAGAAGGCATTCAAATGAATAGCTAGAAATTAAAGCAGCTGTTCCGAGACAATGCTTGCATCTCAGAGGGAGTCATGAACTCTCAACAAAACTTCATCACACAATGAGTTTGTATGCCTGAAGTAGAGTCCTCCAGAAATTTTAAGACCATGCAGTTTTGACCTTTACTTTAGATCTTTAGAGAACCCAGTCAGCAAAATCCAGTATGTACTTAGAATTTTTCAGAGTTCTAATTAATTGTAGCAGGAAAAAATTATGCTAAAAATCATCATAATGGCTCGAGTCAGAGATTTAAAAGTTTTACTCTAAATCTGTACCATGGCAACTGCACACATCAATAGGCATACACAAAATTAAAGGATATTCTTTCATAAGATTCACAGCCCTCAGGTTTACAAACCAATAAACTGAACGAAAAAACAGAAGAGATCGTTAATCTCTATATTAAAGGAGCTCTATAAACTCCACTAAAAAACCCAAAGGACTTTGACTGTGCAGTGGCTGTTTTTAAAGCAGAAAAAGAGTGTGAAACTTTTCATTAAAATTGCCTAGCCCTCAGCCCAACTATATGATTTTTTTTTCAGCTTTTCTATCATCAATCATGTCTTCCATCTTCTGTTGTGTTCATATATTACAGCCTTCTTACAGGTTGTAATATATGAACACAGCAAGCAAATAAACAACTCTAGGAAAACCATGTTTGTTATCAACAGAGAATGTGTTGAAACTAAAATTATATACCTATGTATGAATTACATATATTTTTCTTCTGAAAATAAGTCTTCTGAGAACTGAAATTGTACTTCAGGCGTTTCTGATAACCACTAAGTCTGCAGTTGCTTATTACAATAGATTAAAAAGGCACACACCAATAAATCTTTTAAAATCTAAAATCTTTAACAAATGGAGCAACTTAATTGCTCACAGAACCCGAGGGATACAGATGAGGCAAAAGATGCATCACAAAAAAAAATAACATTTGACAATTTTTATGACAGAAAAGAAAAGAAATATTTGTCTCCAGAAGCTGGTAGTTTTTTGCTTATGATACTTCAGCCTTAATTGCTGTTATTTTCTCTTCAGGTAGGAGATTTAGAAACATTCCTGTGTTTCAACTACTCCATTTGAACTTGAGAAGCCACTACGATGTTTGTTTTCCTTCTTCTAATCCTCAAATTTAAACGAAGTCAAAAGGATGAGACTCATAATCATAATGTCATGATTAATTTCAGGAGACAAAATTTGGTTGGACTTTCTGTGCTGTGGTTTCAGACGATTACTTTATCTTAAGTAAATTTCCTTAATGCATACGTTTATAAGTGTTCAAAATATGCAACAGGAAAGGGCAGCTGAAGCTTGCTCTAGGAGTACAAAACAGATAAAGAGTAATGGAAAAATAAGGATACTGCTGCTGTAGAAGGTGGCGTTACATGAAGTGGTGATATATGAAGTGGATTGCTGTGGTATAACTGGCTTTTTTCTTAGCCTGATCTAAACTGCCTACCTAACTAGACATTCATCCTTCTAATTAAAGGGCAAAACCAGGATTTGGAAGTCTGTCTTCGCATCCAAAAAAGCCTTAGCAGCTGACACAGAGCTAAACGGGGGCAGAGGAGCTGTTCTTGTCAAATCATTGCTTCTGGAAAGTGAGTGACGCTTTCCAAATGTTTCAAGAGTGTTATATGAAACTTGTGACGCCAGCTTCCTCTATTTTAGCTGTTATTCTTGTTACAACCCGTAAGAAAATTAGGTTTAGAAACTGTGAATCACCTGTAAGGCCCTTTAATTTTCCTCTGTAGGTAAAACGGATTGTAAGGCAAAAATAGGAGGCTGGGTGTGATCCACTGCCAACTATAAGACAGAGATGCTTTACAAAAACAACAAAACAAACCCTAGTTCAGAAAGGAATTTAAATAATGAAAGCTAAAAAAACAGAAGAATGGGCTTTGATGATGTCTCCACATCTCCTTCTGAAAATCTACCGTATATACTTTCAGGGAAATAAAAATATTGTAGATAGACATAGAACCAACCAAAAAATCTGCCAGCAAATGCAAGCAGACAGCTGCTGCCTGGAAACATCATGATCCCCTTTTCCTCAAATCCTGAGTATAATACCTGGCAAAATTTCACAGCCAGGAAACTATGGTTAGAGATCAAGCTCTGCCAAAGTCATTTGCAGGTTCAAACATTCTTTTGCCAGCTAATCTAGGTAACTGCTTGTAGCAACAGCTTAAAACTATGTAGGCCTCCTGCCAGCATTTTATGCTGTTGCTGTAGAGGATTGTTTCCAAAAAGGCAGGCTTAGCCAAGCAACAAGGCAGTCACTAATCAGTTTAGCATCAATTAAGCTCAACCTTCAGATTAGTTTTCTCAGACCTGTTCTTGTATTAATGCCAGTCAACACACTCTCTTCCAGCCAGCTAAATCTTCAAAGAACTAGTCTACAGTTAGAAACTAGACCAAAAAAAGAGAACTTCAGGCTGCTGATCTGGATAACAGAAAACAGATACTGGAATCTTTTCTGTTTTGTCTTTCCTTACAAAAAGACAGCTTCCTGTCCAGCTTTCTCTGCATCATCTGCAGAACATTCCTCCACCTAAAACTCCTCTAAAGCACTTAGAGCTAGCTGATTTTCTGCATATGAATGATAAACCAAAGCAAATACCCCTTCTGTCCTGGACTGTGACATGAATATTTTCTAAAAATATCAACTGCATTCATTTCTCCTTTCCGTAAAATTTACCAAATCACAAGATCAAAACTGCAGTATTTATCCTAAGAAGATGTTATAAATTGCAACCACAACGGATCATAATCCAATTACAATTTTATTAATTATAGCAAGTAGAATATGAGCAAAAACAGCGCTGGACGGCAGGGGAGTCTGCGCTCCGCCAACTGCAGTACCAAGCAGTTCAAACCGTCCCCTTTTTATACACCTTATCTCCCATATATGGTCAAAGTCATTTTTGCTGATATAGAACAATTTTACTGAAGTAACAGGCTCTTTCCCACTATCTCACAATGTTTCTAGTAACACTGGAAGAACCACTCCTAGTAAGGGAGGAAACTTCCTACCTCACATAGTTCTCTAATCCCCTGAGAAAGCTCAAAAGAAGGTTCCTTGCTTGAGTCCATTTCTGTTTTTTTGGGGCTTTTTTGCAGTGTGGGTTTTATTTATGCATAGCCCAACCAGCCAAAATGAGAAAAGACTGTCAGCTTGCTTAATAACTCAGCCATTTTTAAGTTTTCTACAGCAAATCCATCCAATAGTATAATAAGACACCCTGCTCTAAAAAGAAATAAAAGTTAATTAGACGTAACCACTTTGGTTCTAAAGAATTAAGTAGTCCAGGGAGTTTTATCATGCCCAGATGAACTGAAAGGTTGGGCTTTTTCCTCAGGAAATCTATATTTCAAATAAATAGTCCCTCCAAAAGATCTTTTTAATCCACACATTGAGAACAGAAACACTAAGAACAAAGATTTTTTTGGTTTATTTCTTTTTGACAGCAAGTTGAGCTGGTCTTTTGGGAATACTGAAAACAAAGCAGGTTTATCGGTAGAGGGAAAAAAACTATCTGTCTTTCCCTTGATACTACATTCTTTCATATAAAGCTTTGGTGATGGAAAATCTGTATGACTGTGTACTTGCACAAAGGCAGCAGCAGTTAAGAATACCTGTGAATAGGACAAGAAGCAGCGGCAAGTAGAGAAGCAATAAAAGGAGCTCATTTTGGCTCTGTATGACATGTTCTTCATAGAAAACAGGAAGTACTGTAATGAAGTCCTTTAAAACTGGAGAAACTATGACAAAACAGATAGCAAACACAGAAGAATTTATATGTAGATTATGCCAGTGGGAGCTGAGAAGCAGCACAGATAACAGTCCATGCGGGTGGAAGAGGAACCCCAGATTGGTACTGTCAGAACCCTGGAGTGGGGGAATGATGGAAAGGAAGGTTGACCTGTTTCTTTGATAGGAAAACTGGGGTAGGGACAGAGAAAAAAGCAAGGATCACATTGGGCTTTCCTTCTAGTTGTGGCAGGCACCTTAGAAATAAAGCAATAGGTATTAAGGCAGACTTGTGCATACCTGCAGCCTGCAATGTGGTTTTAGCAAACAAACATTTCTTCACATGGTCTGCCCTAGAACTGCTTCAAACAGGAAGCAGTGATATGACCCTCATTAAATAAAACAGGTGAAGAAAGATAAGGTGATGTAGTATCAGAAAGACATAATCAAAATAAGCCAAACGTTGTAACAGACTGAAGAGCTCCCCTCTCTACTCTCATCAAACAACAAAGTGCAGTGCAGAGCATTTAGCAATCTGGAATGAAAAAGCTTTTTTTTTTTTTCTTGTTTTAAGTTGACGGAAGATGCCTAAAAGAAAACTGCAGTAAGGGCAGTTTCATAGAATCATAGAATAGTTAGGGCTGGAAAGGACCTTAAGATCATCTAGTTCCAAACCCCCTGCCAGGGGCAGAGACACCTCCCACTAAACCATGTCACCCAGGGCTATGTCCAATCCAGCCTTGAACACTGCCAGGGATGGAGCATTCACAGCTTCTCTGGGCAACCCATTCCAGTGCCTCACCACCCTTACAGTAAAGAATTTCTTCCTCAGATCCAATCTAAACTTCCCCTGTTTAAGTTTGAACCTGTTACCCCTTGTCCTCTCAGTACAGTCCCTAATGAAGTCTCTCCTCAGCACCCCTATAGGTCCCCTTCAGTTTCAAGAGTGCTTTTGAGTTTTTTGCATTTTTTGTGTGTTGGTGGTGATGTTGCTGTTGTTTTTCAATTAAAAGAATGCCAGGAAAACTGTTGACTCTGTTCCCTATAACCCAATTAGTAACCTACTCTCAAGCTGATCTTCCCAGCTGTTCCTATATTAACAATCATACAGATACTGCAGTTTATTTCCTGAGCAACACACTTCAAGCCTTACATTTTTTAGGGTTTTTTTTCTGCCAAAACCCTTACTTCAGTGATACTACTTTTCTCCCTCCATCCTTTGTTTCATGCCCTAAGCCACTAGTTTAACAGTGAAAACAGATTTCCAGCCTTTGCCCTCCAAAAAGAATACAACACGGGGACACATACCCAGGAGGGAATAGAAGAAGGAAATTTAATAGAACTGAGAAAGGAGCCTGGTGGTCAGTGCAAGTCTCCATAGAAACTTACGGATGCAATCTGTTGTGTGTTACTCTTTCTTATTAACGGCATATTTAGTTTATACTGTCTCCTTAAAAAAGTTAACCCCCCCCCCCATTTATCTAAGGGACCTGAAAAGCTCCTCTCATTTATTTAAAATTCAGATGCCATTAGCAATAAAAGCTTCATTAAAAATAAAAGGAAAAAAGTTAAATTAGAGATGAGATCCATATTTAAACATTTGAAAAACCTGTTTTGAAATCAGTGTCATTATAGCACAGCTCAGTTTGGCTCCAAAACTATCAGAGAGGAGAAAAATCAAAAAATCATTGTAGGTTAAAGTCAAAGGACTTTAAAGTTTGGCTTCCAGAGAGCACCATCAATGGGTGTTATAGATGACAGAACAGCGGACCAGTTTGAAGTTAAAATAAGTCTTTAGAAACTGCTTCAACACTGTTTTTTTTACACTGAAGCACTTAAACTCGAGCACAAAGTTGAGTTCCGCTAAAGACAGAAGCACAGATACACACTCAAGCAGTTCACTGAACTGCAACCTAAGATCATACCTTACCTAAAAGTACTAGCTAATTTGCTACCTTTCAGTATTAACCATCTATTACCAGAAACACACATGGCTCCAAGACAACCACTGTCATGCAATCACAGCATGTTTTTCAGCACAGAAGGCCAACCACTGTGGAGGAGGAGCAGGCACATTGCCAGGAGGAAAGCAGTTCTTCCCCTCTGCACAGCACTTGTGAGACTCACAGCTCAAGCAGCACAGCTCCTTGCTTCAAGAGCCTGGAGGAGGACCACCAAGGTGAATGGGGCTATTACTCATGACATATGAGGAGATGCTGAAACAACTGTGAATTGTTCAGCTTCTTAAAAGAGAAGGTAAAGTGAAAGATATCTGCTATCTACAGCCACCTGCAGAGGGCCAGAGACAGGACAGACCCAGACTCCCCAGAGGCGTGCAGAGGCAGGACAAAAGGCAAGTTGGAATGCATAAAATTTGGACCAGATGTGAAGTCTGTTTATTTGGACCCATGGAAGTGGTCAAGCACAGAAAGAGATACACAGACACCTTCCTGAACAACCTGATGTGATTTGGCCTGATTTGATTACAGATCGGATCAGATACCCATCAGAGATCCATGAGTCTTACATGAAACCTACATCATTCTAAAATTTGTGCTGGTACTGGTTATTACAGCCAGTAATAATGAAAAAGAAAGTTTGATACTCACAGTAGTCAAAAATACCCCCCAAAAAACCTGCCCACCCCCCAAAAAAATCAAAAATTAGGAATTTACAGACAATCACAACACTGCAGTGATAGTGTACTTCATTCTAATCCTATTAAAACCTTAATGGCTTTCCAATATTTATCAATAGCACTATTTTCACAGTTATCTTAAGAGTGACTGAAAAGCCTCCTTATATACAGATCCTGTAAAACTCTGCCATCTCCCTACTGACAATGGCAGATCCACTCCTTTTTGCAATTTTAATCCTAGTCTTCATTAATCGAGAACCTCTCAATCACACTGGACTGACAGCTTTTACCCTGAATTTATAACTCCTACAGAGAATACAAACCAATATTGAAATCGGCAAGCGTAAAATACTTGACTACTCCCATAACTGGTAATAAATATGACATAGCAATAAGGGAGACCTTATTTCAGCCTTCCAGTATATTAGAGAGGGCTTAGAAGATAGATGAGGAGAGACTTTGTACCAGGGTCTGTAGTGATAGGACAAGAGGTAATGGTTTTAAACTAAAAGAGAGTAGAGATTAGCTTATACATAAGGAAGAACCTCTTCCCTGTGAGGGTGGTGAGGCACTGGCACAGGTTGCCCAGAGAAACTGTGACTGCCCCATTCCTGGCACTGTTCAAGGCCAGGCTGGACACAGCTTGGAGTGGAGCAACCCAGTCTAGCAGATGGTGTCTTTGCCTGTGGCAGGGGGGTTGGAACTGGATGATTTAGAAGTTCCTTCCAACCCAAACTGTTCTATGACTGATAAGAGCTGTACACAGTTCTGGTCCCCTTTACTTTCTCAACCTCATCTCAAAAATACAGAAATATAGTAGAAATGGGGGAAGATTGAGAAAAGAGCAAAAAGAACAATCAAATCAATGGTTCCAACATACAGCACTAATAACACTATTTTTAAAAGGCCCCTGTGTACTAAAATGCATATACAGCTATACCATATTCGTGAACTTGTGTCTGGATTGACAACAAGCTAGTATTAGCAGTCTGTTTTGTGTGATTCTGCCTTTGTTATCATAATAGGCCTCTGCTTTAGCTACAGATGAAGACAACAAATCAAGTACAGCCTGCTCAGCTGCAGGAAAGAAAATATTAAGAGTGGGAATGCAAAAAAGTTTCACAACATCAAAAGTACCACAATGAAGGTGAGCAGAGAACACGGTTGTTTCAAAAATAAGACAGCAAAAGTCTTGTATAAAATGTCAGGTGCAAATCCAAAGCACAGGTGTGACCCACCATGTGTTGGCCACTATCAAAGCAGAATGGTGGCAAAATAGGCTTTGTCTGACACAGCATGGCCATTTTTACCAAATTGTCAAAAATCCACAGTGTAGTGGACACATGGCTCATGTCTGGGGTCCAGGGACAACAAGCAAAATATATGATCTACTGCAGATCATATCTCGCTGGAGCAGCAATTCCAAATCAACCACCTGCTTAGCAGTGGCTGAAGTAATAATTTACAGTATAAAAACTCAGAGAACAGATAGTAATCTCTTGAGTTTCGATCCTAAGATATGCTTTTATCATAAGAACTGGAGATTATGAAAAGCTGATGTTCATAACAGCTTCAAAATTGTCCAGTCTCTGGAAGATTCTCATACAGCCTATGTGAATTTTTATGTTCCAGCCACTCTGGAGTTTCAGGCATATCAAAGTACTCCACAATAAAGTAGATCCCTGCAGCACTGAAGAACACAAGGAGAACCTGCCCTAGTCATAGAATCATAGAATCGTTAGGGCTGGAAAGGGCCTTAACATCATCTAGTTCCAACCCCTCTGCCATGGACAGGAACACCTCCCACTAAACCATGCCACCCAAGGCTATGTCCAGCCTGGCCTTGAACACTGCCAGGGGTGGAGCATTCACAACTTCCCTGGGCAACCCATTCCAGTGCCTCACCACCCTTACAGTAAAGAATTTCCTCCTCAAATCCAATCTAAACTTCCTCTGTTTAAGTCTGAACCCATTACCCCTTGTCCTCTCAGTACAGTCCCTCATGAAGTCAACAAATGAAGGCTAAATAAAAAATAAGTAAAAGCTGGATTGGCTCCAAAACAATCCTTTCTTTAGAGTTGGTCTACCTACACCCTCCTATAACAGAAAATCACTATTATAATAGAATCAGCATAACCATCTACTAAAAATACATCCACTGCAGCAACTTGCTTTCAGATGCTCCCATGTATCCCTAAAGATGCCACATGGGAACATGTTATGTTCAGCTTCTTCCTAATTTCATTTGCCAATGCTCATTTTTGCAGGGAGACAAAAAGCAATGATGAAAACAGAATAAGCACCAGGGTACATACAGCAAAATCAATAAATATCCTTCTATATGCAAAATACACAAGAAAATCCATGCTAGGCCAGCTGTTGCACATGGAAGATGCTGTTACAACAAGCTACTTAAATAGTTCTGGTCTGCTCAGGTTCCAGGCCAAATCTATTGGAGTTAAAAGTAATACATCCACATTACCCCCCTGTTGACATTTTTAAAGTTCCAGCTTTAACATTACGACTTGCATAAACACAGCAAGCACTCTCAGCTGGAACTCTATTAAAAAAATAAAAATACTTAAATTCCTTTCACAAAGGCAGTAAGAGCATAAACTGCATTAAAAAAGCTGGGTTTAGGACCAACATGAATTCTTACCTAGGGCTTCAGAAGCACTTGTGCTCTACCTGAAGTCAAAGATGACACAAGGCAAAATTCATACAGAATTTCACAGCATCCCAGTGGAAGTATCTAGTCAGCAACTAGTGGTTGCTGATTAACATTTCAGTTTCCCCAGTAGCTCATGGTTTTCCTAGGTTGAGGGTAAAAATATTACTAGCATAGCTGGAATTTCAGGTAACTTTCCTGGCTTCAGGGTAAACTGGAGACTTCTCACTAACGATCAGTTGTCACTTGGAGAAGGGATAGAATTCTACCCAGACATGAACATCCTCTCTCACACACAAGCTATTTTTCCAGAGGTGAAACGACTTTTTATGAAAAATAGATGTTTCAAGGGATAAGCACTAAAGAGAACAGAAATCGCATCAAGTCCTACCTCCTGTATACCAAAAAAAGGAAGGAGGCAATTACTCCATCTAGAATTTGTCAGGGTACAGAGACTGACAAATCTGAAGGCATCAACAGAACTGCTTCATACCATCAGTGAGTTACAACACTCTGGTTTGGCATTGGATTGGGTCAGGAAACAATGAAGTTAATTTTCAGTGGCAGATATAAGAAGCATCTGCATCTTTATTTGGATACCAGGAAAATATTTTCATGCTTCTCACTAAAAGATCATTGCTCAACTGTGCCTCCCGCCAGCTGTCACCAACCTATTATGCAGGCTGCAAGGAAAAATGCTTGTGCAGGAAGTAGGGGGGAAACTTGTAAACAAAAACAGAGGATGAGCAAAACTGGAAGAAAGCTGCAGTGTTTGGGCCACCTACATTTCAGGGTGGATTTTCAAATACCTCCATTCACTGACCTTGTATTTCCAGCTTTCACTGAGCTGACACAGTCACCGACAGAAATCACTGCTGTTGATCATGCAAGCTGTGAAGCTAATCTGAGAAGCTAATTCATTTCCATCCTCCACCCATACACATCTTTGTATGTTCTCCACATATCTATGCCTATAAGTATTCTGCACCAACGCAGGTAGGATGATGATACAAGCAGACAAGCATGGCAGAAGGTGGAGAGCGGAGATAAGAATGACTTGCCTGATTACAGCACATGGAGAAGAATAAGGCAGATATACAGAATCAAGTTTACAATATAGAAATGATACCACCCTTGATGAACTTACAATCTCAGGCTGACTTTGAGCAACCAGACAGAGAAAGATTTAAACTTTGGAGACAACTAGGGCAATATATGCTGGGTCATGATGATTTTTCATAGAAAATGATGGATAAGAAGAAAGCCAACTACGCCTGCAGTCATAAAATGGTTTCCCCAAGGTTTTCTGCCAAAGATAATTATCAGCCTACACATGCACACATGACCTAACATTCATCTGCAGGGAATAGTAGATGTTTAAGATCAAATACAGTAAAACTTGCAAAGTAACGCTGAGATATGAAAGCCATCTGACTCGATGCACACATATGGCACAACTAAATACAAACTGATCATCTGCATTACAAAAAATTATTCAAATGTAAGTATAACACACTAAGTGCAAGCTACAAGAAAAGTCTGGCCATGGCATGGTAACTTTGAGATCAGTTCCACCACAAAGAAAAGTGATTTCCTTAAGGACAGAAAATACTATGAAGTCCTCCCCTCCCTGGAGAAGTGCTAACTTTGACTGGGGTAAGGGGAGGACACACATTACACACCAGACTCAATTATCTTCAGGTTTAACAACATGCTTATACACTAAGATGTACAACACATTTTAACACAGAAGTTCCTTCATTTGTGACAAAAACCAAATTCCTCTGGGCAATATACAGTTGCGTCTTGGCAAGTAAGGCAGTGCAGTAGGCAGGAATTAGTGGGTCAAAGTTGCTTGAAGCAGAAGTCCCAGATGTACATGACATGCTATTTTATGTCAGAATAGATTTAGCCTGGTCCCCTAGGCAGAACATCACCATGCCTGGGACCCTCAGAAGCTGCCCTGGGTCTCTCACTGATTGGAACTTTCACATCTCCAAAAGGATCCTAGCCCATTGAATGCATCTCTGGAGCAAGTCTCCAGTTTAATGTCCCTTGAAGGAAGTCACTCCATGGGCCTAACACTGCTTTGCAGTCTGAACAAACAGTACATGAGGGTGATGATGGGAGATGAGAAGAGACTCACTGCAGAACTATGCTCTTGTTCAGAGCCAAAATGTTAATGCAGGTGCAGTTCAATGCATCTTTCAGTAGCTGACAGCAACTGGAATGGTTCTGCATAAAACCACAGTCGGAAAAAAGCAATATAAACTGCTCCTATTAAATATTAGGTTTTATTTAAAATTCATTTAGAAGAAATATAGGCCAAAATTAATTCAGTATTTTGTAATGCTGGTATAATGTATTCAATCGTGGAACTGCTCTCTGGAGGTCTGAGTTTTATTCCTTTTCCTACCTATTTTTTTTCCCCCTCCTCATTACTAGTTCTGCAAGTTCATCCTAAAATCTGAGAATCACCTCAGGTCCTTTACCACTGTTGTCAACAGCTTTTGGCAAGAAACAGAAGGCTTTTTGATTTTCCTGGAGGATTTTTTTTTCTTCTCCACAGAACTGTAAGGTCCTATATTTCCTTCAGTCAGGATGTACAGCTTTTTACTAGACAGGCCTAGTATATAATGACAAAAATCAAGGGGGTTGAGAAAGGAGCAGGTGAAAAATAAAGGCAGGCCCTGAGAGCTGATTATGTTCCACATCCTCTTCTTGCATACTGGATTTTTAGGAACAACCAACACACAAGGGGAAAGGAATTTATAATTTTAGAATAGATTTGCCAGAAGAGGTACAGAAACATGGAGTAAGTTGGTTTTTGTTTTTTAAAGTCATCTTGAAGAACTGTTTACCATGTTGCTACTGAGGGCTAATAGGAACTCCAGTTCAAATAAAAATCAAATCTTGTCCATTAGGAGCAAATTTAAGTAACTAATCCAATGGAAATGTGAACACCGAACAGATTAACTTACCAATGTTACTGCAGTGTGCCTTTATACTTCCAACTTCAGGGAAGGCCGCTATTTCTGTGCATTTTAAATTTCATACTTTCAGAAAGAAGCCTTCACATCAAATACTTTTGTCTGTTCCATGACAACACCAGCTTTTATTTGGGCCAACCTGCAGACACCTTCTGACCATTTAAATGAAAGTGTCAATGCAGGCTTCCCATCCTCACAGTTACCTGAAGCATCCTATCTCATCTCCTGCTTCCTGGCCTTTCCCTGCAGCAGCCAGGGAGGTCTCAGCTCCTGTGTGGCTCACACTTCCCTCATAGGTCTGTGCCAGTTGCTTAGAAACACCGCAGGAAGGGCATTTTGCATTGGCTTTAGATAACGATGAGCTCAATTGAGAGCAGCTGACTGAAGATGCTTTGAAGTTTTTCCATATTTCAAACCAACCTTTGCAGTATTAAGAAAAACCCATGAGACATTTGAAGAAGCTGAGGGAGGTCAGGACTGAATTAGGACAAAGGGAAGCAGAAAACTGTGGTTGAGAGTCTAGCAGGAATTTACTGAGAGATAAAAAACCCACCACACTTCTCAAGAAGTAGTTCTGACGAAAACTATTTGCTGCTCTCAGATGAGAGGGCTTAGGAGAAAATGTTTACTTGTGCCACAAAAATACAACCCATCTCACCCACATTAACCCCAAATACATCAAGTCATTTAGAACTAGCACTTCCAGCTGCACTGCAGACCTCTGAAAAGGAATGCTGTCTTTTTCACTTCCAGTCCAAATGTGGGAGCATCAACCAGTGGCTGCTTCTGCTTGGGTCACTCTGTACTGTGGGTAGCAGCTGGTTGACAAGGTGATCCAGTGAAACCTGGGTGATGGAATGAGCATTTTACAAGAATACTACATGCTACATTCTGCATCTTTAATACATGAAAATAGATGTGGTCCAGTAGCACTCACCATTAAAGGAAAGCACGTGTGTTTCCCATGAGAAATAGCAAGGCTAGGCTATAACTAACCACCCACAATGGACAAGGGAGAAGAAGCAAATATGTGGGACCCAGCAACATCTCTATCAGCAAGAAACACCCAAAATTCAGAAAAACAACACCAATCTCTACAAAAGGAGTAGGGGGAGCAGCAGCCTCTGGGAGAGGAACAGATCTAGGGGATGAACCCACACACAGGCCCTCAAAGGAGAACAGCACATGCTGCCCTTACTCAGAAAGGATACGCGAGGGCGAGTAATCTGCCTCCAGTGCCTGGAAGGTTCGCAGCTGAATCAGGCGACTGCTTTTGCTTCTGTGCTCTCCACAGATGGCTGCTGCTGCACAGCCAAGTGTTCACCTCAAAAACACCAGAGACCCTTCGCCATGCGGCTCAAACCTGCCACCAGCAGCCACCACAGCTACAGAGAAATAGTGGTTTAGGGAAGGAGTGCGTGCCTCCAAAGATGCAATACATGATGCTATTAATATTAGAAGAGAGACTGAATTAATTCATTTTTACATTGATTCTTCCAGGTAATTCACTCTGTAAACTAACCTGCAAGCATTAAGTCTAGAAGAAATTAAAGAAATGTCATCACACTGTGCTGCAATATAAGAATTTATATTTCAAACAAGTGACCTTTCTCAGTAAAGAACAGCGACTCAATTCTGTGACTGAGAGCAGTATTTTTCTTCACTATTCAGGTCTGACAGATGGCATTGCAATACCATTGATTTAAAACAGGAGGCTTTTCTATTCTCAGTGGACAAAGGCAATGATCACAAATGTCACTTACGTGACACACTTCTTCCCGGGCCTCAAACAAAGAGAAGCTCTCAAAAGCAGCCAATGTGACTTAACAACAACAAAAACATACAGTTCTGTCTAGAAAAGTGACATCAACATTTAAGTAACCATTTCAGACGACCAGCATACAAAATGAGCACCCTTGTGTCCCTTCTCCTGTGCAAGGTGACACTGTACCACCCTGACTCTTCAGCCCATGAAGCTCTAACAATACACACTGCTGTAGGAGAAAAAAACCCTAACTCAGCATTTGTTACCCAATTTAGTCATGTAAATCAGGTCTCTTAAAACACCCTTCCTAGCCCCCACACTGTACATACACTTTGTTCCTCCCAGAGGCCAGGTATCTGCTTTATAATCTCAAAGTTCACTAATTATACTAACACTGTGTCACTTCACCACAAGGAACAGCTAGAAAGATTGTATAGATTGTGACTTTTCCACAAACACACTGTTTAACTCCTAAATCAGTAAAGTCTTTATACTAAAACCAATTACAGTTATTCCAAGCTCAAGCACTGTGATACACATCTAACATCTGCATCTCAAACATCTTCCATTACTTTACAAGGATGGAAAGAAATATTTAACATTAATCTGTAACTGAACCTGCCTTTTGGTTGTTCACATTTGGTATGTACTGGAAGGCAAGTATCAAAGACATGAAGATACTAAACAGCAGAAAACCAAAACGAATTACAGCATGACAACAGCTTTTCAGTTAATGCGAGGAGAACAAATGTTTGTTTATTTTTTGCTTGCTCTTGCTTCCTCAAAGAGCAATACTACGATGCAAGCAGTCTGGCATCAAAGAAAAAAGTGAATAATGCAAGACTTTTCAGAATGAACTGTACAAATAATTCAGCTGCTCCTTAAAGTGCACTTCACATTTTATATACAAAATAGAGGGGGGGGGAAATCTATAGACTGTATTTTAAACTATTTTTTCTACATTCTGTAGACATATTCCATTTCAAGAAGTGAAGAAAAGTAAATTTAACCTGGAAATGTACACAGATAAGTACTCAGAATGAACATTTCAGACATCTCTTCCAGGTCTACCAAAGTGCTTCTGATGGTCTTGCTTGCCCAAGAAGTAATAAATCTTTCTGGACTTGGGTAGCCCAGAAAGGTTTGAACAGAAAGAATCATTAATAATTTATTCTTGCAGAGGGATGAGGGAAAGTGTCGTAGTTTGAGGCCCCTCAAACAGTTCTCACTCCCCCCCTCTTTCTTCCCCAGTCCCGGGGAAATGGGAAGGAGAATCAAAAGAATGCAACTCCCACAGGTTG
>JASSUY010014577.1:0-35821 GCA_032466535.1 Forpus xanthops | reverse complement strand
CCCCCCGCAAAAATTTAGACAAGTCCACATCTGGAAGACTGAAAAGGCCTTCTAGCTCTTCATCAGACATGTCTGGGACAAGGGAAGATCAGGTCTCATTCAGGGCTACTGAGGACGATGCACACAACAGTTTAGGACCTTGCTGTTGCATATTAATCTTAAGAGGACCTAAATCTGGAATTTGTGGAATGGGAGGAATCTATGGCCTTTGAGTTAATGAGTTTCTATGAGTATAATATCTAAGAGCAGCCGTGTGGATATTTGTTGGTACTTTAGTGCATAAAGCTAGGGCTCTTCCTATTTCTAGCTGGGAAAGAAATTCTCAGAGGCATTAGAAAGAGGAAAAACATCAGGGTAGAAAGCAATTTCTTTGAATCGTGTTTTTCACCTTCACTTCTAGAAGGCCAGAAGCAAAGAGTCATGGCCAGAAAGGGTCATAAACGTTATGACACCAATTGCAGCATCTTCTAGTTTGGACACTGACTTTAGGAATAGAAGTTGTAATGATCTACTTTTTAGCTGTGCTAAATGGAAGAGAATTAATCACCAGGATTAAATCAGTTTGCTAAACTCTGGGATGTCAAAGCCAATAGCAATATAGCAGTTCAAACATATGATGTGGTCTTTTTCTGTTACATATACAATACAGTTAATGTGCACACGCACTGCAGTTGTGTCTTTCTAAATGACAGACTTACTGTGTTTGCACAAAAGAGTGTTACATATGAGTAATAGATCCAGCAATTTTTTTGGAAGCACAGCTTTACTGCTCATGTAACTACTCACAGAGAGTGTGTGCTTATAGCCTTTGATATTCTACTTCTTCTCTGGTTCTGCAAAGCACCCAGGAAAGAGGCTGGCTGCCTGCTACAAGATTTCCAAACTTGCTTTGTGCTGAGACCACTCTGTACAGGAAGGAACAAGCTGCATATTTTAAGAATAACTCTGAAGCCAGGAGAAAGCTGCTTTCAGCTAGCATCTTTCTTCCATCTGTCAAATGAGAGAATGTGTTCCCATTACACACTGGGAGAAGGAGCCATACACTGTGCATCCCACACAAAAACAATCCTTTTCTTATCTAAGTTCTCAGATAAGCAAGGTTAATTCTCATTTTCAAAAACATTTTTAGCTACTGAAGAATCCATTGAGAAGTCACTTACACATAGGTTTGGGATGTTGAAGTAACCTGAGAATGCTCTTTAGTTTCCCATGACTGCTACTATTTTCTTAGTCAATTAAGCATATCCTGCACACAGTTTATCTCCCAGTTTTATTTTATTTTTCTCAAGTCCTGTATTTGCAGCTTCTGTATCTTTTTGGACATTGTCTCTACCTAAAATCTTCTACCTCTAAAATCATTCTCCAAGTATTTATTGATTTCATTCTTTTTAAAAGAAGAAATATTAAATGCAGTATCAAACTCTGCTACAAAATTTGCTCTAAGACTGATGTCAGGTATAAAATATTTCTATTTCAAGAATTTACAAATCAGAGTTCTACTGGAGTGTCACAACCTTATCTCATAATAATAAGCGATAAAGTGCTCTAGTTATTATTAATGTGAAACTTGAATAACTTATATTAGTGTGAGAGGAAACTTTGGGTTACTATCTCTAATCCAACAAAAATAAAAGGTATTTTGAAAAGCAGAAATCTAACTGAAAGATTCAACTCTACCTGTTACAAACATACCAAATACAGAATCAGCAGGGAAAAATATTTTGAGAAATCTCAGTAAGCATACCTTTCTGTAGTGGTTAAACACTGCATAAGAAACTACAATAATGAAGTCATATATATTTGGACAGATATGTGGGGATTTTCTCATTTAAAACTACGTTAAGCTCTAGGAGATGGTTCCTAAACAGGCTACTGGTGTTTGAAGTATAGAAATTCATCACTCCTTAGGAAGCCAGTAACTGTGAGTAAAAAGACAGTCTTTCTTTTCAGCCACTAAATGCTGGTTGCATTTTCAGACTGCAGCGATGAATATTGATGAGAAGAGAATAACAAAAATAGCTTTTAAAAAGGAGTATTTTAAAACCTTAACAATAGACTTTTTGCTTGATTTTTACCCTCTGAGCTTATTCAACACTGACTGAGTATACAGCTTTAAGTTCTGTTTCAGATGGCTTTTAAAGAACTTAACTTCCACCTCAAAATCTGAGTTAAAAAGTATCACAAGACATGAAACATTAATAGTAAATCTAAAAATATCATCAGCAATGGTATTAAGTACTAAAACACAAGGAGTCATCAAGTTTTAAATTAAATGAGGAATAGAAAAGGGTTACATGTTCAAAACAAACAAACTAAAAGAGTTTTTATCTAATGAGATTCAAATTAGACAAGCTTCAGTTATGGCTTGTGATCTTAAAATATTTAGATGGTATGCACTATTTTGGATGCATGATGACAGAGCTGAACTTACCAACAAACAAACAGATATGCTGAAATATTTCAAAGTTCCTTGCAGAATGTGAATTTTTTAAACCTTTAGCAAGCTGTTAAGAATGCAGCAAGGGTGGGTTACATCAGATAGAATTTAGCATGATCCAATTTTTGGGCCCCATGGCTATTCATGACCTTCATGGCTATGCTGCACCTTCAAAAGAACTCGGTTTTGAATTGGATATTATGTGTTTTTACTATCTAAGCTCTCTTGTATTGCTGAGTCAAGTGAAGAAATGTGATGCACAGCTTCAGCATTTGACAATGTTTTGGTGTAACAGTCTTGCATCAAAGACACTAAAAACGTGGTCCTTAAGCATTGTTTTTTCTAGCTCAACAGGGAAGATGCTAAAATCTACCTCTCCCATTGTTCAGCCCATGTTTCAAGACATCTATCAATTACCTTTGGTTCAGAAGATGTTAATTCTTCCAAGTAACTGCATAACTATCTTGTTCTCAGTTGGTTTTCAGAACATCTCTACATCTTGACTCTGTCCTCCTTTCTCACATGAAGTATATTTTAAAAGGACCTCAGTCTGGAGTTTTATGACAGAATCTGGTCTCAGCACTATAATACTTTCCAAAAGCAGACACTATTAACAATGTCTTCATAAACATGGGTTACTTAGTACAGAGAGCACTAAAATTATCATATAGTAACAATCCACTCATTAATTTTGAAAACTTTCAACAAGAATACAAGAAGGCTGACCTCTCTAAGAAGTGTGAAAATCAGAAAAAAAATATAGTCAGTTAAGAGCAGGGATTAGGATTACAAAATTATGTTTGAATGGCAGCATTGCTGAAAAAATCATAAATTAATAGTTAAATATCTATTTTAAGTAATCAAATGTTACTTTTCTACACATTATTTGTATCATTTAACTCACTTGTATAACACTACACGTGGAAGACTATTTCCTTTACTAATCTTTTGATGTTTCAATGCACAGACTCATGTTGTAGTATATATGGCTTGACTAATCATCCAGATACAGAAATTTTTCACAACTTCTAATTTTTCCCATACAAAAGAAACCCTTGTTCTCTTTTACAAGTGATTCATCCAGTAAGCTCTGGTGCATTAAAAAGCCTCTTCCGGCAATGTCAAACTCTTGTCTAGACTAAAAAGTCCTTTAATAACTCCTCATTCTCTGCTAGAACTAAATTGCAAGTGGACTAATCTCTATTTACCTCAATTATTCTACACATGCTGCTGCCAGAACACTCCATGAACTTTACACTAGGTTTTATTCCAGTCCTAGTATTTTGCCCTGAGTATCTGCATCACATATGGAAGCCTTCTGACCCTTACTGGGGTCTACTTTGCTCATTTATTCTCCTTATACAGATTTCTAAAATCGAATAATAAGTTATCATGCCAGTTGCACTATCTCTCTTGTTCGGAATGCTAGTAGAAGGCTCCACTGATATATTTTGGCATACAAAATATAAGAACAATCCCTTCCTATCACCAATTTTAAAATCTACAGTTTAAATCAGCTAGCACCAAAAATTGGTAAAATGACTGCATGTCGTTCTGTCCGCAGCCAAGAAGCAAAATTCATGTACACAGCAGCAAATCAAATATGAATCCTGCAGGAAGTCTCCACAGCTTACATGAAAGGCAGATATTAGGAAAACAAGGTTTCGTCCATGGCTTTTAAGTATACTTACGGGGCAAAGTATTTCCAGGCCAGTTGCTATGTAAAGATAAGCAATCTGGAATTCACTGACAGCCTTATTTGCACATACGTAATGACAGTCCATAAACAGATTGAAAAGCCAAAAATAAATAAAATAAATTCTAAATAGCCATCACTTCAAATTACATATTTTACTCTCCTTTGCTTTGTTTGCCAATTACATCTGCACAAAGTGAGTCCAATGCAATACTACTTTATGCCACATTTGCATATGCAAAATCATGTCTACAAAAGCAGTAAAGCATTAGCTTTATTTCTGTTTGAAAAAGTGTCTTAAATAATGTGAAAGCTGTAGGTGTTAGATCCTTCACTTGGATAATAACAGAAACTATACCTTTGGGAGAAGCTGGATTGCTTGGAGTATTCTCTGCCTGTGTCCAGAGTTAAGGATTCCTATTTCCAAGAGATCCTGGTCCTCCATTACGTTGCTTCCCTAAAAATGGGGGAATAAAAGAAAAAAAAGGTGGAATACAAGTGAAAAAAACAACAGATGTCTTCAGTAGCCTGAAACAAGCCCTTCTGTTGCATTTGAGAGAACACTTTGCTTAACTTACAGTATCTGACAAGAATCATAAATTACTGATGACTGCATTCATTTTCACAATGACAAAAATATGGTGGAAGGTGTTTGAACTCATGGACAATTACTCTACTGCCGGCCGCACTCCTGTGGAGAAACTGTAGCTTTCACTCAAGCCATATAGCAGGTACGAATCTTCTTTCATTTGACTGGAACCAAGGACGACTACAGAAACGTTCAGAAACTCTTTATTTTTCAATTTCCCTCCTTTCTCACCCAGCTATACATGATGGTCATTTTTCTCCAGACTGGAAAATAATTAACATAGAATAGAATGAGCAGAGTGGATGAGTACAAAATTATTTAGTTCCTTGTTAGAAAAATAGTGAAGAGAGTGTTATCAACACACCCCATACAGTCCCCATTCCCCTAAATTTTACTGTACTAGTGCAATTCTAACTTTACCTATCACTGTTTTTATCACTCTCCTTGTGGGCAGATCATATAATTCCTAACACGCAAACAGCTGAAATAGTTTATCTGCTCAAACGATACATAAAATAATTGCCCCAAAAGTCCATAAAATAAGCCTCCACAACTTAAGCCTTTATTCTTAGGAGTTGCTAGCACTAGGGAGAGGACTTACAGCTATACAAACAGGATAACATCCTAAGTTCAAAGAGTGTGACAACACCTAGATAGTAAGTTAAGCATTTGAGGGTTAAGGTACTTGATTAGCTGGCAGTGACTATTTGGAATCACAGGAGGCACAACAATAAATCAAAAAGAGAATTGCAGCCAGGGATCAAATCAAGATTGTTCAAAGTAGGCTGGCAATCTTGTACTCCTTTTTTTTAGACTACTTCATTTCAGACTAAACTTCAGCTATTAAAAGCATTTATTTTATTTTTAAAGGCTTCTAACTACTGCAGTTGCAAACAAAACCTGCAAAAAAAGATGACCTGTCTGGAACTCTTACACTTGTTGCAGTCTTATGACACTAATTTGCTAGAAACAAGAATTATTATTTGTACTCATTTAACACTATCATAAAATAGGATTCATGTGAGCAAAACCATAAAAACTTCATCTCTACCTTTCCATTAGGCTTGCTGCTTCTGACTCAGTAGAGCTCTTAAGCAGCAGCAAAATGGAAAGCTAACAGGTGCGTAACAGAACATGCTTAAGTACTTTGCTGAATCAGGGCTTAATAATGGATATGAATTCTTTCTGAACATCAAATCTCCTGTCCCACAGCTTCATAGCTTATTTCAAAAAGTACATCAGGACACAGAATACGTCACCCTGTTCAGCTGCTATATTTTCACCCTTTTCAGATGGACTGATTAGTTTACAGATGTACTCTTGAGGACTCTCAAGTGCTACTCTGCAGATTATCGTGCAAAATCCAGGGGACATATTTTTAAGGCAATCATGGAAAATTTGCAAAGGTATTGCATTTAAAATTATATTTCACAGTAAGCGGTATGATTTAAGACTTAAGACTGCAAATCATATCCTGAAAAACTTTGTGTGCAGCATTCAGAACAGGAGCAGACAGAGACCTGCTCTAAAGGGAGAAACTCTGCAATCATGCTGATTTAAGTAGATCACACGGCAACAGAGTGCATACAGCATAGACTCTGCAAACAGCTATAGTGATGAGGTGGGGTTAACACCCCTTTCATCTCCCTGGTAAACACATACAAAATATAATTTCCCCTTTCTTCCTGTCTCCTTCAGGAGAAACCTAAAGGAGGCTGTAAACTCATGGGAAGAACTGGGGAGGAAAAGTTTCATTCTGGGCTCTATTCTCCAGCTGCTGGAAATAGCTAGCATAAATGGCTTTAATGAAACTGAGCCAACTGAGGATCCAGTCCAAAACAAAGGCTGTGCGTTTTCATTCATTTTAATAAATGCAGATATTTTGTTTACAGCTATTGCTTTCACTTCATTTCACTGTTTCATATTTCACCTGTCATCACTGCATGATGTTTATGTACAATCATGGAGTACTCATCACTGAGCTACTACACACTGTTTACTGTGTGTCAGTAACCTTGGCATCCAGCTTCAAATACTGGAATGTTTAAAACCTTATCCAACTAATACTTAGGCACAGGAAAAATCCCTCTATTCACACATAGATACTGCATAGCAGAGAAAGCATTATTTTATTAATTCTTTATTAATATTTTTCCTTATATGTTAGTCTGTACCTTTTGTTTCTTTGCAGCTGATATTATATATTTTTTAAAGTATGTCAACATTATAAAATCCAATATTTAAAACTTTAAAAAGCCTGGAATCCATGTGGCCTCCTTGACCTCAGTCTAAGAAGGCAACAACATGGTTTTTCAATGTGCTCAGGTTCTGGAGATTCTGCTGTGTATGACTATTAGTGTCAACAGTAGCAGACACTCATCTCTCCTGTAGAATAAGACTTCATTTTCTCCTGCCATTGAGCCAAAACAGATTTTCATCTTTCCACCACAACAAACCATGAAGCTTCAGATACTCAGAATTATTCGCTATTGCTTAACATAGAGGACTAAACTGACAGTAATAGAAAGCTGCTGACTGCTTTGCAGACATATCTGTGAAGAGTAAAAACTAGTCCCCCATATTTCGATTTCCCTGGTGTCTACTCCCATTCTCTCCTTAATTCCAGAGCTTTTTTTTTTTGCCTGATTACTCTTGCACTCCTCCAGTCTCCTTCCATAGTCCCCTATGTTAAGAGTGAGGAAAAACTTTCTTCTGTGGCAGATGAGAGACAAGACAAGAAATTCTCTTCCTGCTCTTAGCTGCCATGCACACATTTATTATAAACTGGTCCAAATTTAACCTTTATTAACTTTACAGAGATGACATGGTAAGTGTAATTAAAATGAATATGAATACAAGAGTGTCTTTTCACATCATTTTAGCCTTAAAAATAGCTGAAACATTCACCAAAGAGAAATTATTCTGGTAGACACCTAGAGAATCTGAGTCAAAAGATTTAACTTTGATATGCTTATATACAAAATGGGTTCTTATAACAGGAAATATAGGACAGCAATCTCTACTGGGGTTATTATGCTTTTATTATCTAATAAAAATGTAAGAGGCTTTGTGATATTGCAGTTTCTTAAGTCTGCAGTAAAACTTGGAAGGAAAACTTCTCAAAATTATAGCAATAAGAATATATCAAAACTTCTTACACTAGGAAAGATTCAGATCTCATTCCCTTCAGCTTACACTGCTGAAATTCCTGTCCTGTTAATGCATAACATTTAATCTTATGAATTGGAAGGATCCGGATTCTAAAGTTCCAGTTAGGAAAAACTATAGCTGACTGCCTACCCCGTCCCTCCCCACACCAGGATCTGCACAACTCTCAGGAACATCATCTTTTTTCCCTGTAAGCACATAGAGGAAGCCAATCTTCTGAGTAAGAAGGCAGTGGTTTCACAGAACAGTTGGGCTCAAGAAGGAAGGAAAAACGACTCTGCATATGGGAGACTGGAGGCATATGAAAAACAACACAATTTAAAAACCCAAGAAATTTTGCCAAAGCCTGAGATAGTTCCTATAAATAAGTTCAGAACAAAATACATAATGGTACACTATGAGATAAAAGATTTCACTGGCATTTATTTGGGTTGCTCCACACAAAATCATCTCTGGCACTATACGTCTGAAGTAAATACCGACTTTCCTAAAAATGCCGTATTAGACCTTTATGCCATATTCCAAATGTATGCAAGTATAGATATTTGTATGAAGAATCTTTAGAAAAGAATTTAAATTGGAATATGTCAGATTTATAGCAAAACAAAAATTACTCTTTTTATCAAAACCAGACTAACTTCAATATATTAAACAGCTCAGAGAGTCTCTAAAATCCAATTTAAAAGATTGACGAACTTGTAGATAACTTCATTTACTACCAAAAGAGAACAACTTTAAAGATTCCTTAAAAAAAAAAAAAAAAAAAAAAAAAAAGAAAAGACCAATACCTATTTTATATCCTGCAGGAACAGAAGCACTTTGTCCCTGAAGATAATAAAACATGGTTATTAGAAGAAAGTATTGGGATGGAAGGCATGATTGGATGTTTCTCATTGTTCTTCTTTTGTACCTCTGTTTTCACTCTTCCTTCACATTTTTTCCAGTGTCTGGTTCTGTTGCCTAAGTAAAATGGTACAGGGGCTTTAAAACAGCTGTCAGATATACCTGCATATGCTTTTTGGTCTTATTGTTCTTCACCTTGGCTGATAGATTGAAAACTTGATAAAGGTGGGAGACACATTTCACAGATTTTCATTTTAAAGTTCTGGGAGAAAACCTCAATGGGTAGGTAAATGCATATGAACTACTATATGTAAATGGAGTAAAGACTTATGGCAAAAAAAAAAAAAAAAGTGAAAGAAAGAATTTAAGGTTTTTTTTTTCCTGCTTACAAAAGAAAAACCTGTTGAGCAAGATTTACGAGAACTCTGACTATAGGCTGGCTAAAAACAGTTTTTTCTATGTTCAGCTGTATCAGCTAGAAGAGGAAAAGTAGTCAATCTGGTGCTAAAGCTGTGCAAGAGCTGCTACTCATGTGGTTGAGTGGAATTCATCTGCTTGTATAGCCATTATTGAGACCAAGTTCAGATGGAGGTGACAAGTGCTACTGGAGCTGGCAGCAGCTTCCATAATATTTTTATGCTTTGGTGTACTGGAAAGTGGCTTTCCCAAGAATAGGGTTGGTGTGGGTTAAGGGGAGATGACTTCTTATTACACTGTTGACAGGGCAGCACTGGTGCATCACTCCTATTAAGCGAGGAGCACTTGATGCCCTCCTTTGTCCTCTCCCAGCCACCCATGTAATAATGGGCAGCACCATCAATGTAGTAAGATAAGATCAGTAGGAACTCTGAAGAGCTGGTACAGATGGCACTTCACACATAGCAATGAGTGAGACCATGGTGTATCCATACCACAGACAAGGCCTGGTGGGTATTCAAAGTGCCTTGCTAATATCTCTACCAACATGTACTGCACTGAATCTTGCCCTAGATGATCAAGACTTGACAATGCACAGAAGAGCTGGGGGGATCTGAATGGAGTGGAGGCAGCAGTCCTCATACTTGGGCTTACAGGTCTTTGGAAATATGATTTGCCACAGAAAGTTAAAAAGAGAATATGGGAGGTGGCACACTTCGCTGAAGTATCCAAGAGCATTTTCATTCCTCTCACCCAGATAAGAGAGGTGGGAGCAGAGCAGGAGCAGCTGGGAATGTTCTTCCATTATACATGCTTGGAGACTGAAGTCACAGATATAAAACTGAGACCAACAGCATCAAAGAGCTGTATGCTTTTTTATCCCTTCCACCCCAATTGCATAACTGGGAAGGAAGGGAGCAGGCATCTGGTACCAATAGGAACAGGGACTGCTGTGAAGAACATCCTCAACAGCTTGCTGAAAAACAGTTCCCTCCTCAGTCTGAACTGCATTGCTTCTCACCCAACTAATGCTAATATCCTTCCAAACCACATCCCCTTGAAAGAGCTGATATCTAAATTGTCTGGCTGGGAACAAATTATTGACACCTCACAATGAAGTTATGTACACACTGAGTATCCAAAACTTTTTATTGTCTAAATCATATGTCAGAAGGCTTATGCATTTTCATCACAACACAGCTTTTCAACAAGGTAAAAGAGTTTATTTCTTAGAGATTTGCAAGAAATTACTAGAGAAATGTAGCTTTCAGTAATGAATCCTTCCTCTTACTAGTGCAAAAATTTCAGGCAATGTGTCACATGTTTCATTTCCAGATAAGAAGTGGCAAAGAGAATTTAGCAAGCTTCACCATGAGAGAAAAGGTTGCCTCTCACTAGAACTGCCACTGTTAACATGAAAAAAAGATCTGTAGGAATGACTACTGAGCGAAATGCCTAACTTGTGCTTTCAGGTCAGAAATATTTGTCAGACTCCTGGAGATACTGCAGAAATTGTTATTTCACCTACAAACCTAACAAGAATATGTTAGAAATCCCCCTGCAGAAGCATGAAATTTTGCCTTGAGGGAAAGAGTTCGATTATAAAATGCTAAGAATAAACGACTGAACACGTTGCAAAACAATCCTTTGATAATGTTCTACCAAAATTAATTTGCTTTTAAACTACTAATACTCATTCTCAATCCTCAACTTGCTCTATTGTTAACTTTTATATTTATAACTTTCTTAGCAATTGAAAAAACAAAAAGAAAACTGGAAGACAGTTTTCCATATTACTGTAATTTTGTCATGAAGTAATAATAAACTGAAACGTTAACTAAAAAAGGCATTTCACTCATTGAGTATGGTGATAGCAACTCAGAGCCTTATTTTCAAACTGCATATAGAAGGTGAGGTCTCAACAGATCCGAGTCAGACTTTACCTACGTTTTAAGGAAAGACCTCTCTTTGGTTCACATTCAGCTTTTCCAGAAGCGAACCTGAAGTAATAGTGCCATCAAAAGCTTTTCAAATATTCATTTTTAAATGAGCATATAGCCACAGACCTTTCACAGAACAATAATAGTTAATTAAAGTGCAATGATAATTAAACAATACCAACAATTGGGACAGGGATCCCTGTAAGAAGAATTTCTGCTATTTTACCCCCTTCTCCTTGTAGCACTGATTCATTACAACCAATACAACTGTCACATGCAAATTACCTGTACAGGTAAGGTGGCAGTTGAAAATATTACCTCTGATGTTGCACTCAGCCCACTTAATTACTCACATAGTTGACCCAACTCTGTCTGCCTATTTAGTCATAACAATTCAATAAAATAATTATTAATACTTACCTAAATTACATCCTAATCTATTGAATGTATATTGTGAAGACAATTTCACTGCATTTGAGTAATGAAAATTCCAGAGAGTCTATACTGTACCACTGTTCAGATTACTTGAGATAAATGCTGGTTAGCCTAAATGACAAATTTCTCAGAGGACCTACTTTAAAATCAATATTACCGTAAGCTAATTAACAGACTTGTAAATTCTCAGAAAAATATTCCTTTCTCCAATAAATGTGCAAGTTTGGGGACTGCAGGAAAGGGCAAATATGGTATTTTCAGGCATAACAGAAATGCTGAATACCTGTTCAGCATGTGACAAGGAGCTCTGTTTAACCTCGGAAGTACCAGAGGCGGTTTTGCAACAAACATAAAAACTCAGTTTACCTCCCTCACAGAAATATTTCCTTCCTCACATTTTTATCAACCTTACCATATTTAAAATTTGAGCCACCCAAATCAGCCTGGAGAGTACAAAATGCAGACGTTTTGACTGTAAAATTCTGGGCAGGATCCATGTTTAAAAACAGGTTATTCACAGGAAGGTTCGGTAAAATAGCAGCAGGGAAAACACACACTCAAGAAAATAGGTAAAGTTTCACACAATTAGACCTTAAAGTTATGACTGAGGTCTTGGAGGCCCTTGTTCATCTCCTATCTGCCATTGAACCTGGCTTACACCAGCAGCTTTACCTTTAGGCTGCCTGGTGTTCAACTTCTGTTCTAAGCAGACACACCATCCTGGAGACCATATCAGTCCTTCCAGATGAGTCTAGAAAACTGGCATCTCCTCTTAGATACCATCAGAGCTTGATCTGGTAGCGTGTCAGAGCATGCTCAAGGCAGAAACACAGGAGCAACAGCATGAATTGGCAGCTGCTCTTTCTTAAAAAATTCTTAAAATCAGCAGCTGCTTTCTTTCTTTAGAAACAGAAGGGGAAGAATGGCTTTATCTTTCTTCCTCATAGCACAGCCCAGCTATTAGAGTATTCACACAGAAGGCAGGAGATCAAATATATGTGTCTTTCTCAAACCAGGGTTTCCTAAGAGGACAAGCTATGCAACTGATAAGAAAGAGCACTCTGGGACTGAGAAGGGCTGCTAGAAATGTTTCTGGTTTATTTTGCCAAATACAAAAGCAGATTAAAAGCTAAAAATTCAGGACTTTCTGTTTGTTTCAACCAAGTAGACTAACTTTTGAGCTACAGACTCACGCTACTGGTGCATACCATAATTTGAAAGAAAACAGTGAGCCAGTTGTCCTCATCCAAAGAGATGACTTGCACATCAAAACTCAGGGAGCAGAACAATAAATCCAGCCTCCAAATGGTGTCTAATACAGAGCTGCAAATGGATGCACAACCTTCAGATGTAGCTCCAGCCTTGGAGTATCTTATTGGCTTCTTATGCTTAAGAGTTGCAAACCCCTTTCTTACCTGCCTTTCTCTTCCTGTTAAGCTTTGTGTGCCTAATTCAATTGTAGTGATCCCGCTCCTAGAGACAGGAACTGTGGAGCCAAGCATGGCTTCATGTTCACCATTTCTTCTCCTAACTGCATTTTTAATGTGATATTGGAGGCCTCACCTGGCTGTCTGGAGTCCACTCTGTGTGCTGCAAAATGAAGACAGTGCCTAAACTTCAGGTGCCCAAACTATTTTGAGAACATAGCTGCTAATAATTGGAGGCTGTTAGGTCAACTGAACTTGCTGTTTTGTTTAATACTGCTAAATAGAACGAAATATAAGGCAGCTCCTGAAAATGACAGATACAGGAATTAACAGTGGTTTTCATGCATCACTGATTTGCAATGTTTAAATTTGTTTCTCTTTCCACCGTGCTGCTTTTGATCTGTAGTGCTGAAGCAAGGGTAAAAAGGCAAGAGAGCTTACAAGTTAATAAGGAACTGTGATATACTAACTTTCTCTAGGTGAAAATTAAAAGGGTGCAGGGAAAATACGCAGTCAGGCTTGCCTGCTAAATACAGTTGTTTTGGTGAGACCCATTTTAACATATTCCGACAGATTTTGTTTCCTAAGGCAGGCACAATGAATAGCAGGGTTGAATATGGTATTGTCATCGCCCACAGCACATAGAATAGATTTCTGTTACATGTGACTTTTCTTGCACAAACTGTGTCATTTATTTCCATGGTATATACAGAGATATTACTAGCCAGATCCCTGAAGCCCAAGAGATAAATGGAGATGGCCTCCATTTTATTCAAATCCTTTCTAAAAATAAGAGAACATTTGATTAAGGGTTGACAATTTTCTTTTCTTCCTTTGCTTGTTCTTGTAATTCATTTTGCATGGGAAGTGGGCTGTGTTTTTCTTATCCCTTCCAATTCAGCAGCCAGGCGCCTGGCTTTGCGGGCCCACTCCCGTCACCACGGCAACCAGCAGATCGCTGTGATGTGATCCCATGCGCTTTATGTCACTACATGCTGCTATTGTTCTCCAGTAACAATGGGGGAGATGCGTTTCCCTATTCTCATAAAGGAGGATTAATAATTGTTCCATTGGTCACCCTGTGTTTCATGTGTGGACAACAGCATCACATCAGGATGCATTTCACTTCACATGTAGTGACTTCAAGAATGTCTGGTTTACACCATGAAGCCTATGTTCAGCACTAAGAAGAGACTGGTCCTCAAAACATGCTAGAGAATCCAAATCAAGGCTGTAGTTCTCAAGAATCATTGGCATGACTGTACTAAGTGAGATCAAAGGTTTCTCTAACTCAGTGGTTCACAGTATCTCTGGTAGGAGTTAAAACTGCCCAGAAAAGCAAAATATATAAATAATTTGTCTTACATAATTTTTTTTCACTCTGACCTTTGTGCTAATTTAAAGTGACACAGATGGGCATTTAACTACACTACAGACTGAGTGCTGGATGTACAGCAGGCAGAAGACCTGATTTTGCTAAATACAAATCCACCATAGATTTCAGTGGATACATAAGACTCAGCTGATGTTTAGCATTTGGAGAAAGCTAATTTACCATCCCTTTTCTAGATTGCAGCAAATCATCCCTGCACTACAGAGCTTATTTCTTTTTATGTGTTGCAGAGAAGGCAGAAGCCTTCTTGCAAATTAAATTTGGGACGATATATTCCACAAGAATCAAAATAAGAACAGTCTCTTCAAAACTGTATTATGATGACATGCCCAAACCTGTAGAACAGATAGAAGAAAGGATACTTAGAATCATCCCCTTGTACTCAGCACTGGTGAGGTGGCACCTCAAATCCTATGTTCAGTCTGTGTGCCTCACTACCAGAAAGACACTGAGTTGCTGGAGAGGGTCCAAAGAGCAAAAAAGCTGGTGAAGAGTCTAGATTAGAGGTGTTATGTGGAACAGCTGAGGGAACCGGCGTGGTCTAGTTTGGAGAACAGAAGGCTCAGGGGGCATCTTATTGCTCTCCACAACTACCTGAAAGGAGGCTCTAGCCAGGTGGGTACTCGTCTCTTTTCCCAAATAACAAGCAATAGGATAAGAAGAAATGACCTCAAGTTGCACCAGGTCAGGTTTAGACAGGATATTAGGTATGATTTCTTCACTGGATAGGTTGAAAAGCACTGGAACAGGGAAGTGGTTGAGTCATCATCCCTGGAGGTATTTAAAAGACAAGTAGATGAGGCACTTAAGGAGACAGTACTGTAGTCAGCACTGGTACACAGCTTAGTAGTAGACTTGGCAGTGCTATGTTAAAGGTTGGACACAATAATCTTAAAGATCTTTTTCAACATAAATAATTCTATAGAATCAGAATGACAGAATGATTTGCATCAGAAGGGATCTTTGAAGTACATCTAGCCCAACCTCCATGCCATAGGCAGGGATATCTTTTGTATTGCTCAAAATCCATCAAACTTGGCCTTGAACATATCTAGGGATGTCACCACAACTTCTTTGGGCAGCCCTGTTCAGTGTCCCACCACCCTTGTCATAAAAAAAAGTTCTACCTATGTCCATTATGAATTTGCCCTCTTTTAGTTTAAAGCCATTGCCCCTTGTACTGTCACTATGGGCCTTGGTAAAAAGTCTCTCTCCTCTTTCCTATACAGCCCCTTTATATATATTCAAAGGCTGCAATAAGGTCTCCTTGCAGCCTTCTTTTCTCCAGGTTGGACATCCCAAATTCTCTCAGCTTTTCCTGCTAAGAGAGGTGTTACAGCCATTTTCATGGTCCTATTCTGCTCTAAAAAGTTCATGTCTTCCTTTTGCTGGTGTCCCCAAAGCTGTATATGGTACTCTAGGTGGGGTCCCACCAGAGTGCAGTAAAGGGGGAGAATCACCTCCCTTGACCTGCTGGTCACACGACTTTTAATGCAGCCCAGGGTACAACCACCTTCGGGGCTGCAGTGCACAGTGCTGGTTCATCCACCAGTGTCCCCAAGTCCTTTCTGCAGGGCTGCTACTAATAATTTCATTACCAAATCTGTACTGATACTGGAGATTGGCCTGACCCTGGCGCAGGACCTTGCACTTGGCCTTGTTGAACTGCATGAGGTTCACATGTGCCTATTTCTCAAGCCTGTCAAGGTCCCTCTGGATGGTATCCCTTTTATACTGATCCCTAAAACAACTGAACAATGTGTAACTGACCAATGAGTCCAAAGAGGGAAAAGAGGGAAAGACATTCAGTTTCTGCTAACTTTACCTAAAAATTAAAGGTTCCATTTTAAAAAACAACTGGGTAGCTACTGATACGTAAGAAATACACTGTGAAGTGATTCACTGATCACTGCATTTTTTTAATATCACATTGTCAAGCCATGACAACATATTTTTAACACTAAACAGCAGCATTTCATGTAGCATAGTTTAGCTATGTCACCAATAATACACTGCCAACCAGAAAGTATTAAAATAACCTGTGTAGCTACTGACTGGATCACAAGAAAAATATTAATTATCATGGACATCAAAACAGTTTGTTTACAATTTTTAAGTATCTTGTCATTAAGCAACAATATTTATAGTTCTGAAATGTAAAAATAAACAAACACATCCAATAAATAAATAAACAAATGCAAAATCAGATTCCTGGCTTGTTTAAGCCAGATAGTAAACTAATTTCTGTTCCCTTCCTCCCTTCATATCTGTTTTTTCTCCCTGTGAAACTTGCTCCAAATCCCCATATTGTGTTCAGATATAGTTCTAATACTGTGACTTTTTTTGTTCACATTCTTTGCTTTATTTACATGTTTTTTACTCTTTTGCAAATATTCTTTTATGATCTATCTTGGATACAACATAAAAACAGTAATCAGACTATCATTGTTCTGTGTTCTCTACCCATACTGACTTCTTAGATGTTACAAATACTCACACAAGATGGCATTTTTATAGCAATCCATAAATTACTTGCATATATAATTGCAGACATAATCTTTTATTACCAGTGAACAGAAATAAAAAATTCCACGCATTTGAAGAAGTATGCTCTCAGAAACTGAATGATATAACTTGTCTGCAGCCAAAGCAAGTATTAGCTATGAAATCTAAAGTCACGTATTGGTCTCATACAGACAGTTCTAGCACAGTTATATAGCACTTTGAACTATCCCTCTTGCCAAGTAAATCATAGAATCATAGAATAGTTAGGGTTGGGAAGGACCTTAAGAAATAGGATAGGGTTTCAATAAACTTCTGTATAAAGGTAAACTTGTTCTGTTCTTTTTTGTCTGAAGTGCTGATTATCCCCATAAACATAATGCACTTTCTTAATAATCTGAATTAACAAGGTCAGAATTAATGAGAGGACAAGTTGATATATTTTTAGGGTAGTACTGCCCATATGCAGACTGATTCAGTCCCAAAATACTATGGAAGGATTCTGCATTGCTGCTACAGAGTTAATTTTCCAAGTGTGCATGTTGGGCTATGTACTGTCAGAGTCCAGAAAGCTGCCACTCTAGTACATCATTTCCCTCAGTCTTTATGCAAGTCAGTCTACCTTGTCTGGCACCCTTTTTCCTGATGCTACTGTGATGAGCTTTACCACTAATCCTTTTCCTATACAAGGATACTCTGTTTGACAACTAACATTTACTGACCTCCCCCTGTCCAATTCAAGCAGCTCTTCTACTGATACTTTAAAGATTTCTTGTGAGCAAGGTTTTTCTAAATTAACTTTTCTTTGTGATAAATTCTCCTAAGGGTCCTGGTGAGCAGTTGTGAGTCTCTCTTGCCTCTAATATCAGGTCCAAAACAGACCAGCACTACCAACAAATCAGTTAATAAAACTATGCTTCTGATCCAATGACACAAGACTGTGGGAAACTTCAAAAAATGTGTAGATGAGGCCCTTAGTGATATGGCCCAGTGGCAGTACTGGGGTAATGGCTGAACTTGATCTTAAAGGTCTTTTTCAACCTAATTGATTCTATGATTCTATGATATAATTTCTAGGTTTTGGCACACCTTCTAAAAAGGAAAAAGTACTGAAATGAACAAACCAAAGTAAGAGCTGTTGATCCCCATTACATGTTAAAGGAATGTTGCAAAGTCACAAAGCTACAAAATACCAGAATGAAGACTGCTCAGCACTGGCTAACCACCCTACAACCCAGGATACATATTCTACATGGCATCTACACATGCAGTATAATTACATTTCTGAATAATTCATTATTTCAGTGCAGCAGGATGAATGGTGCTTACAAAATAAGATATCTGGTATTTCTTTTTTTAGTCTTTATCATGCTCTGTATAGGTCCATGTCTTATATATAGTTTTCCATTGAAGACCTCACCAGTAAGAATGACTCACTTTCTTCAGACTTTTTTTAGATGTGAAATAATATTAGACAGCTCCAAAACAGGAATTAACATGTTTTATAAAATTTCTTCAAGGCAAGGTGGCAGTTTTATACCCATTGTATATATAGAGTTAAAATGGGACTAATTAGAATAACAATAAAAAACCTATTAGTTCTCAGTGCCTAATGCAGCAATTGTGCCCTTCCACTTCAATTAGAGTTTAGTATCTACGTACATATGTATTCAAAGGAAAACTGCAGTCAAATTCCATTTCAGCTGTGAGCACAAACACTTCAGCAAATCCAGTTCTGCTCCTTCCCTTGCACAGGCGTATCAAAGGATTTTCAGTGCTTCACTTTTATCAGAAAAAAATTGTGGTAACTTGTAGCTAACTGTCCAGGTAAATCAAAAGCCTGAGACACATTGGAAAATGGAAAAATATGAATAATATAGTACTGTAAAGCATACTAGAGAGACAACTTTCTGCAACGAGTCAGCTTAAGCCCAGCCAAGCAAACTAGCTCTCATTTGGCACCAGCTCTGCTAGGCCAGAGCTGCCTCCCAAAGAGTGACAAGAGTATCTTTGTGAAGACTACCACGTTAAATGTCCCTCTGGTTTTGTTCAGGACTCCCTAAAATGTTTTAAGTCAGTAAACCGAGGAAGGAGAAAATGGAGAAAAGGAGACATGGGGAGCAGAAGAAAAGGCCAGCCTGCAGGGATGGAAAGGCAGAGAAAGAGCTCAGAAACACGAACGCATCTGGGGGGAGAGGGACAGTCACATTGAACATCAGGACTAAAAAGAAAGGAATAGTGGTACCTGAGTAGATATAGGAGAGACAAGAGGAATCCTGAGAAACAGTTGCTGTCTTGAGAAGTAATAAAATGCATGACTTGAAGATCAAAGTAAAGGTAAATTACATATATCTAGCTCATACATAGAAAATGTTCCTGATTTATTTGGTTTGGCACATAAAAATATTAATGAGTATTAATGAGTATTAAATACTTGTTTTGGTTTTCTGCACTATTTTTAGCTTAAGTCCAATCCTTGCCACTGAATTTATTCAGAAATTTACAGATGATACCCAATGGATTCCTCAAGCAATCTGGCTATCTCTGACTCCCAAATGAGAAACTATGCTTTCCAGCTACAGGTACTTAGAAACGTGTACTATCAAAGAACAGACAAAAGCAGATAATTGGCCACAAGATAGCTCTTAATATACAAATATTCCTATTCCAGGATCCTGTCTTGTTTTCATGTACATAGGTCAGCACTATACATAACCTCTTACCCAGGTAATTAAGGGAACAGAGAAGTTCTTTCCCAAACTCATAATCCAAATCAGAGGCTGATCTCAGAAAAGACCTTTAGATATATTGTCCTATGCATTCTCCATAGACCAGGCTTCTTCTGCACATGCTAGCAAGTGTTTATTTTCTCTTTCCCCAGGTCTCCATTTCTTGTTGTTCAAGAAGGAAGGAAATCACCATACATTTTGAATATACACATGCATGAAGCAAAACACTATTATATACATGGAAGAGCTAAGAGACAGAGAAATAGAACAATACAAGCAGGAACAACAGAATTTGCTGACAAAAAAGCCTGTTACAGGGAAAAAAAAAATTGTCTGTATCTGGGTTCTTTAGCATAATATTCCACTCTTGCTGCATGAAGTTATTTTTCTGGACAGAAAGTGGAGATCTACTATTTCTACAGGCAATAAAACAAGTACTTAAAAAATCAGAACATCAGGAAATAAAAAGTTCATGGACAGAAAAGACACATTTCCAAATTCCAAGGGAGATGGAAAATGAAATAAAATAACTTGCATTGTCAATTTATAATTCCTTTCTGGCAACAAGAGGGATGCCTAGGGAGTTCAGAGAAGCTAACAGAGCTATAATATTCATACTATATTTAAAAATGGATCAAGGCTAAAAACTAAATATTGTGCAATCTTTTATCCTAATGCAGTATAGCAGCTAAGAACTATTATTACTTTATAAACGCCATCTTAACTTACTTCAAGAAATGAGCTTTCTATGTGATTAAAAGGGGAGCTGTTTGGAGAGATCAGATCTGAAGCACTGTCAAAGCTGTTAAATAGTGTGACTACTGAATCTATCAATCATTTCTGAGATTTTAGGAGCTGTAACCAGCTGTACATGTATTTGTTTATAGCATGAGCTGCAAGATTCCAGTGAATAAGATGCAGATTTTTTCAGCCCTCTTCCTAATTGCAAAGGGGGGTGCATAGAGGGCCACCCTTTGCCAATTCATGGCTGCTAAACAGGCAGAGAGAGAAAATACTGGTTAGGATTTATATTGAAAAGGTCATTTGATAGGTGTTTATCCAGCATACTTTTATTCATGATATTACAGTTTTTAATATTAAAACTGACTGTTAGCACTTGTATCCATAGTAACCTTATCCCGCCACATCTGCCACCTGGGGAAATACTTTGGCTTTTATATTTCAGAACTTCCATCTAGATCTAATCTTTGGATCAAAAAAGTTTTCAAAGAATTATCATACAGTCAAAGACATTCAACACAAACTAGAGCAGGGGATGGTACATCTCACAAATTTAACCTATTGCTGTTCCCACCAGCTAAGTTATTAAATAATTCAGTTGCAATTAATTCAATAAAACACTGCATAATGTAACACTAATAAATATCTGAAATATGAGATTTCAGCTCAGTCATGCATTGTATGTACAAGTGTATATATCCTCAATTTCATCAGTACTAACCAGTCTAAAACAAATATAGTGCATTGTTGCGTGGAGATTTTATCCCATATACAGAGTTATTGGAACTTAATGAGGGACAGCAAAAGATACAGAATATAATACATTCCAGAGTGAATAAAATGTTTGAAATGCTTAATGTAGTGTTTTAAAGTCTACAGAAGTTAACTGTTTGGGGAATAAAGTAGTATTTGTATTACCTGTTTTCCGGAAAATATATTTCAGTCAGAAGAGGACTAGGAACAAGACTAGAGACCAGGTGTGAAACTCATTATGTGACATTGTATTTACAATTTATAAAAGCTTATGTTAATTTAATTAGTTATTTGGAATAAAATCATAGTTAAGACAAGGTAGTTTACTTTATCTGCATTGGGCCTTTACCTTATTTTCAGCAGTTGAAGAATGTACCTTTTTTTTTTTCCCACTGAAAGTCAAGAACATCAAACTTTCTTAGAACTGAATCTGGGCTTAGACCCATGTAAAACACTCAGGCAAAGTTTTTGGAGGTGACCACTGATGCACAGTGCTCATCTGAAAAATTATGAACAAAGTGTTTCTAACTGAATATATTCACTTTTAATTGTCTAAAATTATCATCTGAGGTGTTATTCTTTTATCTTTTCTAACTCTTTATAACCCAGTTCCTAAAATCCAAATGCAAACAAGAAGCCTGTTTGGACGTATAAGCACTTTAGAGTGATAAGACAATTCTAATATTCCAGATTAACAATACTGGACAAGTGTGAATCACGGATGAATGAGAAGAGCATAGAGGTCCCACAATTGATTTAAATAACCACTGAGCTAAGGTTATAAAACCATTGAGCAATGTAACTTTAGAAAAATAAAGGTTTTTTTTTTTTTTAACTGCTAGTCCTTTGACATATGTGCTTGTGCATATTCAGATCTCAGTACACTGAATGAGGAGGGATTTGGAGGGAAAAAATTAGTAGAGAAACCTGTGAAAAAGACAGTATCATAAGGCATATGAATGTGAGGGAGGAACTGAGCTTTGGCAGGTACTGTAACATTCAGTTCTTTATTTCTGAGCATCTTCATGAATTTCTTTCTTGTGGAATTTGTGTATGCTTGTGCACACGTGTGCAAGTGCACACATGGTTAGGCAGAATGGACAGCAAGTTGTGATGGACAAGCACAATAGATATCATATGGATAAAAGCTTTATGGATTTCAAAGCTTTTGTTATTATAAAGCTTAAAACTGATGCTGGGGTGTTGGCACCACAAAAATGTATTGGCATGGTGTGTGGGAGAAGGAAACCTTTTCCCCATCATGTAGGAAATAAGATCTCTAAACAGAAGGAAGTTCAAGTGCTGAGGAAATTTAGAAGCAGTTAGACACTCTGTACCAGAAATGGCTTACTTGCATGGCAGTTCTGGTATTAAAAGGTTGCTGTAGTTTTACCAGCAAATTAAGCTTGTCTCCTTTGTTGAAATTTTAATTGCTTTTGGTGGAAGGAAAGCTTCTCATCTACTTGATAAGAGGCACAATGTGTTGTATAATACATCTGTTTCTTTGCTGGTTTTTATTAAATGCTGAACTGCAGTTACTTCATTTAGCTTTATTCTCTTCCCATTACATCCCATTGTGACATTCTATTCACTCCCCCATCTTCTCCCCACTGGACTCAGTACTCGTGATAGTAACTGTTGCTGCCAGCAACACCATCCATTTCCTTTCAGGATAAGACATCAGTTGTAAGGTGAAAGGCTGGTCAGGACACTGTAAATCTATGCTGAGGATCAATCCTGTGATTGGAAATATATACTGGTAGTATATTTATATTTTATTTGTCTTCTAATAATTCATTAATTCTCCAGGAGTTCTCAAAGATGATTGCTAAAGGATCTCAAATTTCCTCTTCAGTTTCTTAAGACTCTTCATCAAACATCACCTAACCTAGATGATTCTGATACTGTAATTAACTAAGTACTCTTTTATCTGCTTGCAGTATGATAGTGCTCCCCCCCACCCCGTATCTCAGTGGCCTTCATTTAACAGTGCATTTCACTAATTCTTGTACTTTGTTCTTTATGCTAAGACTAATATGAGTTTTCTCTGTATTCTAGCAGTGGTCATAATTTTCTTAATATCCCTTTTATCTACAGCATATTAACAAAACCTTTCCTAAGTATATTCTGCTCACATAGTTAATGAAATGTCATTTTCTCTACAGGATTTTTTCCTGCCTCTGTTTTGGTTACTTATCTATTCTTTCATGATGTATTCTCTCTTTATTTTTTTTCTGTGTTTTTTTTTTTAATCTGCATTAATATTTTTTTCATATATCTACCCAGGTTTCTCTTACATCATCCGGTCTTCCTTCATAAAAGATAACATGTTCAAGAATCTTATGTTTATTTCCAGTTATCTGTTAGTGTCCATAATCTTTACCTGATAACTCCTTCAAAATCCCACACTGTAATTATCTGTAATCAAGCTTCTCTCTACTGCTTGCCCTTCAAACATCTTTAACTTAGTCAGGGAAGTCTGTCATTGTTTGAGATTAATTTACCAGATTTCATTTAATTGCTTCTTGTCAGACAATGTTGTTCTAAAACAGTAATATAAACAACTGTATACTGTGTTCCTTTTAAAATCCTTCTATGATTTTTTTTTTTAATTAAGAAGAATTCCCATATGAAATAACTATGAATAAGCTGCAACCCTCTATTACATACAGGCCTCTAGTTTTAAGTCTACCATTGCCTTCCATTGCAAAGCTTTCCACTATTTGCCTACAATGTAAATAGAATTATCGAGTGTCCTTTGAATATTCAGTTTTTCACTCTGAGGAGTAAAAACTTTCATACTTTTTGCCTCTCTTAGCCTGTAAACTTTCTGTGATTTTTAATGACCTTTACATACTGTCAGATTTTCTAAGAGCTAAGCAGGCTTTCAGGTCAAGTACAACATTGAACGTTAACATTTAATGAACATTTGTAGAACAGATGGGACTAATTCCAGTCCTCAAGTACCATATTCACAGACGTGTACCATGAAATTTAGTGGTGACTGTACATGTGATGGCTTGCAACATCTGGATATGGCCCTCTGTTCTTAATGAGGGTAAGACTGAGCCCAGTACACTGGACAAGCTCTTCCTCTTAGACTACTGCATAGTGAGCTTCCCAAAGATGCCAATATACACTAGATGTCACTAACCTGAATGGCAGAGGTGAGTGGAAGGACATTCCACTGCATATACTGGCACTTGGATTATCTACCAAGCACACAGCCTGGAAGTCCTGTCTATGTTCCTTGCATGTACAACCTTGCATGAAACATTTAAATAGAGATGGCCAAATATTCCAGAAGAACTAGAGAAACTCTCACCTAAAGGCTAACTTAGCAGAGCCTAGCAGACAGGCAGATGGGCCCATACCTGATTATACCTTCAGTATACAACTGTTGAGACAGGTTTAGAAAAATACATACTCCCTCTGACTCTTAAAGAATTCACCATTCCCAGGATATCTTAATGAAGTCATCAGTCTCCTTATGAGTCTATTCAGTAAAATGCATAAAAGTACTGTCTTGTTTTGTTTTTCTTTCTTGTGTTGAGCAATCACTACTACCAAAATTTTCATTAAAGTCCTTTGTCAAGTGCAAGATCAGTCACCAGCCTGCAATGCCTGTGTTTATCACACCTACACATTTTATATGTATGTATATATATATATATATATATGCATGTATGTATGTATGTATGTATGTTGTGGTGGTCTTGGCAGTCCTTGGATAATAGCTGGACTTGATAATCTTAAAGGTCTTTTCCAACCTAGCTGATTCTATGATTCTGTGATTCTATTTATAGATATATAAACATGAAGCAGATTCTTCTAAAACCCCATTCCACTAGGGAATCAGCACTGCCTCTTCAGATCTGCATGCACTCACATAGGATGACGAAGAATGGTCTGAGACCTCAAGACAGAAAGACAGTGCAAGCTATTACTTGCACATGTGATATTGAGGAATTACACTAATGAGCCATCCTGCCTTTCAATCAGTTTGAGGAATACCATGACAGAAGCATTAATTGAAGCATGTGGAATGGGATTATTTCTTAGACCTGCTTCTGTTGCAGGATGACAGGCACAATCTTCATCTCTGACCCCCACCTGAGCTCTTATTTGCAGATTTTATACTAAGAATCCTTACTAGGATGAGGAAGAAGACCTTGAAGCCTCAGGGCTGGATATTCTGAGAGGAGAAAAAGCTTTAATAAAAAGAAATTTGTGCTTCGTTTTGGCGAACCCTGGATGGATTCTAGCCCAAATCGAGGCATCAAAATTTTTGTGTCTACATGAGAGCTTAAGGAGACCTAGTAAAAAAAATCAATACAGCCTAGACAGTGATTCAGCTGACCAGATGAATCGACTTTATCCTAAATAGGTACCCTAATAATTACTTCACCAGTCAGCTAAATTGCATCCTATGCTCCATTTGCTTTAATGGCTGACAAGGTGTTTCACTAGTTGCCCACAGATACTAATTTAATCATTTGGGATGTGCAAATGTATATTGCCTGGAATCCAGCTAAAGCTCCAGATGGGTATGGGTTTTCCATAGATCCTGTATCCTATATTCTAGCCCTACACAGATGTCTCACACATATCACGTGGTTCCAATACGTGGACAACTGAAAAAGTCCTCAAGATCTACTGTCTGGTACATGTTTTAACTTTAATTCTCCCCAACTCTACGTTCTGCTAACAGGTTAGACTAAGGCAAGAGCTGGCCTGCCTCTGGAGCTGAAAAGGCTTACTGAGGTGAAGGAGAGGAAGGCTCAGAAGAGTGACAAACAGTGACAAAAAGCCACTTTTCTCAGGGAAGAAGTCACGGCTGCACAGGCACGGAGAGGAGTTCCACAGTTTTAGTGTCAAGTTCTGTACATCTGCAATAAAACTACAAGCAAGTTCTGGGGGTTTGCAAGTGATGTTCAGATAAGGGGGTTGAAACTCACAGGTCCAGGCATATATTCTATGATTTTACTTGATGTACAGAAAATCTTAAACCATAGTTTATTCCAGCATCAGTGGGACCCACATTCCTTCTACTCTGCTAAAAATTATGCTTGCTGCATATTACTCGTAGCCAGATTTAAGGTTGTGCTAAATGGTTTTCTCTAATATGCTTTAAGCATATTAGGCATTGGCTTCTGAAAGTCACTAAAGTCACTACAGACTAGAGCCCCTGTCAAACATTGACTTTTCATCATCTGCAGCATGGTTTATTTAAGAAAGGTGCTGGCAGACTGACTTGCTCTTTCAAGCTTTCATCTAATGTCCAAATCACCTATATCTGCACCAGGTATTTTTGGATAAAAGCTCTGGTGGTCTCTGCAACTGCAGGACTTGAAGCCAATGCACAGAGAAAAACTCAGGTGCATTTCACTCTAAAGAAATAAAATTGCTTCTGTCCTTTATACTTGATACAGAGTTTAAGATCCTCCAGAGAGATTAAAGGCAAGAAGAATTACTAGGTATTCGGTATTCCAGGACAGCAAATCCCAGGAATGACACCTGAGGGAGGATAGTCTCCAGATAAACTTCAGTTGAGTTAATCAACCTCCAGACCTAGTGAAAAATGAATGGAAAGGAAAAAAGAAAGAAAGAGAGAGGAAAGGAGAAAGGAAAGTCAAAACTAAATCCAAACCAGGCAGCTAAAGGGAACTGAGAATGTAGCCATGTCTTGCACTGTGAAACCAGGTAAACACTCGTGCAGTTAAGTTCACAGAATGAATATAAATACAGAAACAAGATGAAAACAAATACATAAAATCATCAGAAGGATAAGAATGCATATGCAACTAAGACAGTAGATGGAAACTCATCTGTATTGTCAAACTCTGCGTGACCTACAACATTTAAGATTCATTTCAGCTGCGTAAGCATCAGGACCCTAGAGCCATTTGAGATGCTTAGCAGAATCCTACCTGGACTCTGGCTGCTGATCATGAAGCACCTGTCTATTTCTGATCCTCAGTAATATCTGCCAGCCCTGTCCAGATCTTCTGGATTCGCTATCCAATTGGTACTCCAGTATCCAGTATCTCAATTGGTACTAGATACCTATGTTTAAGCAAGTAATTCATCTGCTAAACACTACATTAGTAGATATTTTAAGAACTAGTGCCCTTTATCTCAAATGTATAAGCAGCTTTAAATTCCACCCTGCAGTCATTGTATGCCTCAGTTTCCCAACAGTGAAAAAAAAAATAGAATTTAGAAAAATATTTAGGCAATGCTTAGATTGTCAGGCAAAACAAACCATTTAAGGACTATAAGGGGCACAGGTGCATGTCTGCAAGTTCACAGCAGCCACGAAAGTCTAGTGTCTTATGCTAGTTCAAGTTATTAACTGTTGTAAGTGAACAATATTTTGGAATGTCAAAAATCATAATACAATGCTTAATATTTTTCTGTTAAGTCGTTTCAGTTGCCTGGTCCCTATTTCTTTCATGCAGTGTTTTATAGATCTTTTAAAGAGATACTATCTTCAATAAATCACAATATTAAGCAAGAGATAACATTTCAGAATATCTTAAACGATTAGAACAACCTATGAATATGCCGTCCTTAATCAGAACTAGTCCCCACTGGGCAGTGATTTGATTGAACTGCTTTTATCTCTGTGAATCCAGAATGGAGTCTTTGATGAAGCTCCAGAGTTGTATAAAGCTGTATGCAAGTATCTAGCAACCTCATATATTTTCATGTTTCTCTGCAATTTTAACTTGTTTTCTCAGCATACTAAGTTACGTAGGCCTGAGAGTCTGCATAAAAATTATACGTTATCCCAGGGATATCCATGGGACCTACGCACCAAAAAAAGTGTTCACTGATTCATTAGGGTTCCTTATTTTTTATATCTATCTTATGTACTGCAATTTATAACTGATCTAATTGTTTCTCGTGCTTTAGAATTAATTTGGCTGCAAAACAGCCTTCATATTATGAAGCTGCAATATCATCTGAATCTTCAAATATAGAAAATCTGCACAAAGTCACTACAAATTTTTACATTTGAAGGACTCTGCAGCCTATTACACAACAAATTATCAGTTAATAATGATTGATTATATATATATTCAGGTATGATTCTACTCCTACAAGCACACATGAACCAAGTTTTGGGATTGAATCTGTCTTGGGCCTACTAAATGTTATGCAAGTGTCATTCCTGCACTTCACTAATGGTAGGAAATGTACTTGCTACGTGCGCAAATATGTGTAGAAATAGTTTGTGAAAACACAACTTATTTTTTAATACTGTATTTCAAGACATCTTAAAAACATATATACTGATGAGCAATGGAAAACTATTCATACTGTAAAGTTAAAGAAATAGGCTGTTTCTTACTATAAAGTCCACACACTTCAGTTAGCAAACAAGTCTTCCTACCCTATTTCAAAGTACAGTCTAGTGAATAACTTTTCTAATGCCCAAGGGGGACTAAAAGCAAAGAGTTAATTTGTATGATCTAATGAATGACTAATCATTAAATCTTTTTATTTGAAAATCTGCTTTTTATTAGAATGCTAATTTAATTAATAGTATTTTGCTTTGAGAGTAGTATAAATATGATATACTTGTACTCATATGTATATTATTCCATGGACATTAATTATAACATTGTGATATTCCCTCTCCTGTTCTGAACGTTTAGGAAGACATGTACTACTAAATCATACTTAATAGGAGTGTGATGGTTGTTGCTTAGGCAACAGAATGGATAAATGCAGGTCAGAATGTGCTTCCAGAAAAACAAAAGCAGGAATATGGTACAGAATAGAAAAGAAATATGTCTCAATTATTTTTACTGCACTGAAGCATTGAGTTCTTCAATGCAAAGTAGCTGACCTATCTGAAACACTTAATAAATTTGCAAAATGTAACTTAATATATAAACCACTTTAACAAAGGCAAAGCAGTTTTCTCATATTAAGGAAGGCTACAACACATTTAAGTTTGGAATAATCTGATTTTTTTCCTATCATAGCAGGTCTTTCTTCTGTCATTTTTCTATACACTTCCCAAGTTTAATTTTCTCTTCAGCATTTTTGCTACAATGGAAAATATTTTCAAAAAGCACTCATTTAAATTTTCAGAAGAAGCTTTCCTTACATAATACTGTTACATTCAAAAAAAATATTATTAAAAAAATCGATGTTTTCTGATAATTTTGTTTTTAATAAAATATGAGAACTTTTCACATTCTGGTACAAACAAAACTTGAAAAACATGACAGCATGATGAACAGCTTGACATCAATAAATTATGAATTATCACATACTGAAACTACAAACTTTTTATTGCTGGGGTTTTTCAGCTTTTACTTCATCATTGGATGTAAGAGTCTAACACTCCATTCACAGGTGTATACTACCCCAAATTACATTAAAATTTATTCTGTATTTTACCTGCATTATATTTTTGAAAACTAAGCACTTCAGAAAAGGCTTAAATTAAAAGGAGTAGAAAACAGTATCTAACACACATGTATGCAGGCATAACTAAATCTGTGTGATACCTGAAAAGTTTGATCTGGGTACTATGTAATAGAATCTCTTATATAATTTGCATGTTTACATAAGTATGCTAATAAGAGACATAGGAAATTTAAGTATTATCAATTCACCCGGAACATGGTTCAGGCTCATCCAGAGCCAGGGAACAACAATAAAGCCCTCCCCAGGGCAGTTTATTTGGCTCCTCTGGTGCTCATAATTTACCTGTAGAGTGTACCTCTCTGCATTTGTTATGCCACCTACAGCCTCTTGTGAACAATTTCCTTCTGTAATCTTTTGAAGACTAAACGATCATCTACTTATGTAACTAATGCTACAACATATATGAGAATCTGTAGTTCCAATCTGGGAAACTGCAGCTTGAAACACATTTTCGATTTTATTTTTGCACTGCTGCACTGACAGCACACCCTTCCAGCTTCGTTTTCAAGACTATTTAAAGGTGAAGATTCTATTGACTTTAACTGCTATAAGCTGAAGATCACATGGCAGCCATGTAAAGACAGGAAGAAACCTCTACACTTTTATAATGTGGAAATGGCAGAGATCTGTGGCTTAATTTTCCAATCAGTAACCCAAAAGCACATAATGATGTTGGCCAAAGAAATTAAATAGGAAAACATAACTCATGATGATTTTACAGTTGTAATACTCATGCTGTTTCACTTCTGTTTCTTATATGCCAGGCATAAGTTATGCAGAGTTAGAACTGCTCCAAGATGGTTACTAAAAATATCTTAAAAGGGGGCTGATTAATAATATTTTAAGCTCTGATAATTCATAGAAAATGGAGTCGGGAGTTTTGCAAGAGGTTCAAGTAATGGGAATACTGAAGCAGGTAGAAAAGTGATTATATAACAACCTTACAAGTAAGCTTCTCTACTGTCAATATGCATTTCAATGGGAAGTTTGTGCATGACAGGTCTCTGCTACTTTACACCACATGGTAATACTGTATATCCTGAACTACATAAAATTTTATTTCATTCATATGTTCCTGATAAATGTCTAGAGTTAAAACGTGAAAATGGAGCTATTAAAAAGAATGCATTACTTTTCCACACAGGGCATAAGTTTCAACAAGTGAATCCCACAGACTGATTTTTGAAGATGAAAAAACATTTAGCTAAGATATCAAGAATCACTTGCAGAGACAGCACACTTTATTAAATCATTTTCTATTGTTTAACTACCTCTCAATGCAAGAATAGCACTGTATGTTATTTTATCATTACTACAATGATCTTAATGTTTAAATAAAAGTAATAATGTGATGTAGGGCAGATAGAGGTGTTTACAGCATTTACATGCTGTGAAAATTCTGCAATAGATTAAAAGAACAGTGCATTTTTATTTTTTAATCTGAAAATTGGTGAGAGGGAGAAAACCCCTTAATATGCAGTTTTTCTTTTACTATATTTCTGGCTAGAATATTTTGTAACATGTACTATTTGGAAGTTTATACAAGGACAGTCTATATATTATTAATTTAGCTAGACATATGCAAGTGAAACACTACACAGATCTTCTTAGTGCAATGCAGAATTACTCTACGGTTTTTATGAGCACATAAGACAGAGACAAAAAAGGCAGCTACAGTGTATATACACAGATATGCACAGACAATTTCTTACCATAAATTGCACATTGTCAAATCCATTAGCCAGCAAGTGGTTTTCATACTGAGGTAGCCCAATATTTTCCAACCATTGTCCCACTGTCTGGACAGGGCATCGGGGTCCTGTAGGAGGGTGAAGAGGGAGGCGTTTAAGCAATGAATAACCATCCACTGGATAATAGCGGTAGTCCTGGGCTGAGAGGTGGCATTGCCACATCGTGTTCCTGGAAAAGTTGGTATCAAAGGAGCCCGCCAGCTTGACAGATTAATGTTTTCAGCAAGCAGAAAAGTCAGAAGTAAAACATAGTTTACAGGGCAGTATATAGCATAAGATCTGATCCTAGCTCTACATTTCTTAGTTATTAATCTTTACTACAGACCAGTACGTCATACAGCAGGGAAAAAAAAAAAAAAAAAAAAAAGAAAGGCACATCAAGCTGTCAGCGAAGCTGTTCTCCGTTATATGTGATTGTTGGAATACTCCACAATGAGCAATGCACTGCCAGCAGCAAGAATTCTTTTTATCAAGTACTCCTACACTCATCAGTATGCAGCTCCATGATGCTTGCTCCCCCTCGCTCGCTCCCCATCATTACCCAGCCTAGGCTACACCTCGCATTTTCAATAATAGCCATCAGATAAGGCAGATTTTTTTTTGTCTGCAAGCTGTAAGCCTGCTGCTGCTGCTCCCTCCTACACACCCATCCAAGCGTCAATCTTGAATGATGAGAGCAGTCAAAACAAATGCAGAAAATAGCGAGACTCAAAAGCAACCTAGAGCACTTAAATCTGAATAGAATCTTCATACCAGTTACGCTTTACATATCTGTTGTAGATTTTTACGTTTCACAAGATATTAAGAACTGCAATACATAAATCATAGCCTCTGGCGTGGTTTATCATGCCTTCCCCTTCCCCTTTTAATACAAAATAGGTAGTGGTCTGCTTTTCTGCATATATAATAGCAAGCCCCTTTAATGAATTGAAAATTAACACATTTCACAGCTTCTCTCCAGTAGTACAGCAAAAGACATAAACGGCACAACAATTTTTGTCAAAGTAATTAGATTATCTGCATGATTTCTTCAACCATAAAATATCATAAGACACAAGAAAACCTTCAAGCCAACATTTCATAATTCAATTTGAAAAGGTCAATATTTCAAATGAATAACTAGAATGTTTTTACTAACTAAAATTTTAAGTTTACAGAATTTTCATATAAAAATGTGAATGATAGCAGGCAGACATATAAGATCTGCAAGATTTCTAGGGAGGAAGCATGTTTTATCAACTATAATAGGAAAAAAAAATAAATGAAAGTGAAGTTCATTTTCTGCACAAGAAGCCAAATACCTCACAATGTATTCTCCATCAACGCTCCATTTTTCAGACAGTTTCTCTAAGGATGGAAATACTTTACACCTTTGTTCTAAGGGGAATGCTTAGTAAATTTTTGCTTTTCATAACTGGATTAAAGGACTTGGAAAAAAAAGGCAGAACACTGATATATTCAGGGTCCATTGTAAATCTCAGGCAATGATTATCTCTAAGGGGCACTGGATTCCAGGCATAAGGAAATTATAGATGTCTGTCAAGGACATCATTTGGGATTGATGATACCATGGCAGAAAACTGCTTCACTGAAATCCAAACCTACAGCCTGACTGGTAAGTTATAATGCAAAGTCTTTGCAAGTGACATTCAGAGGCTCCCTAAGCAGTTGCAGAACAGACTTTAAATTTAACTGGATATTTAAAATTAACAATATTAAAAGAGTTTCAACTCCAATCTGACTAGAATTTGGACTAAAATCAGTTATCTTTCACTCTGGTACTGCAGCTTGGATTTGTGAAACATCTCTGAAGTCCATAATGAGTTTGCAGAATAATTTTAATTGAGCCATAAAAACTCTTCCATGAGGTTGGAAAGTTGCTTAAGATAGATCTGTAGGAGATCTTACATTACTCCAGTACTTCTTATTCATTTGCTGCATTACCACACGAAATGTGAAAGGTTCATTAGGCCTATAAAAAAAATGCTGAAGGCTTCTCTGGCACAGGTAAAACTGTAGTTGCCGAAGAGGCATTTAGAAGTTTTCACAAGTATTTAATAATATTGTAATGAGAATATATGCAATATAGACCATTTATCTTTGGTAAGAGTACAGTATGCTCAAATAGCTAAATGTATTTCAAACAGATTAACAGATAATTCATTTTTTCTCAGAGAAGATAGTTATATCAAATTGATAGAAATCTAGGTCTCATAGGGATACAAATGCATTTCACATCTGTCTGTAAATCTTCCCTATTTTGCAGATTTTTTTCCACTAAGAATCAATATATTAGTACATAGCTGGAGCACAAACCCTTCAGGGTTGTCCCCAGTATGTAGCAAGGCTGTAAGGAGGAGGGTTGGCTATGTTGTGATGAAATACAGTGGACTTCCCTTGAGTAAGCAAATTTGAAAGTGTGGTTTAAGAAAGGCTGGGCAAGCTCTTCAGAGAACAAATTGAGAACAAAATTATCTTAAACTGAGAATTAAATCTTTGTTGATTTTTTCTTAGTTGACTGAGAAATCATTAATCTCTTTGAAAAGGATGCCTGAATTTGTCTTCCTCTTTCCCCCATAAGCAGAAGAATTGATATTGGAAAGAAATCCAACAAAGCATAATCCTACTCTTTGAAAGAATTATGCATGATAGGCACTTTATTTCCCCTGCATGCATAGACACAAATGTCTCTGCGTCTTGTGCTCCCAATCAACAAAAATGTTCTTCCTACTATAAGACACAGCCAATAATCAATATACCAGTTTCATGGTCAAATGCTTCTTCCTTACCTTACTATAAACAGCATGGAAGTTATGCTGCCAGTGATGTGAAGTGTTTGGCTCAATGCCTAGCAACAGTGTAGGCAAAATTCAGTTTTTGAGTGGATCCCCAGACACATTTCCTCATGTAGCTGTCAGTACTGTTTCTCTATCTCCATGGCCCCAGCATTGGATTATTATAGCACTGCTGGTCCCACTGCATACTCTCCTCCAATTTTGTCCTCTGCCAGTATAACTACACGTCTGAACCCATCAAGACAACATAAGGTTGCTCAGCAAGGGGAAAGAAAACAAGGAGAAACACAGTCAGATTGCTGCCTTGTCCTCATCCCCAACTACTGTCTCATTGCTAAAGTATCCTGTTATCTGCAAGACTTTTTTTCCCTCCTTGTTCTACCAAAGATAGTAGTAAGGCAAAAACAAGGGAGAGCCTTAGATTAGATTAATCTAGATTAGATTAGAGGCAAGACTTTCATCATGGGAACACACCTCTTCAGATCTCCTTGTTCTTTGCCAGTCCAGGAGATTTATTTTAGGGAGGCTGCTTGGACAGTTTTTCTGAGCCAGTTCAAGCAGAAACTGGAGCAGATGCTGTTGCTTTGAGACTAGAAGGCTATCTCTTCATTTTTCTAGTCTATGATTCAGTGCCAGCCCCACCAGCATGCTGCTGTAGGCAGTGCTTACTTTGGCTATTGCCTAAAGCTGGTCCTGATACTGAAAAATGTTGTGCAGGCTGTATAAGATGTTCTCACCTGAAACATATTCACATACTACTGTGCATTCCTATGATTTCAAAGAACATAAATCCCATTATAATCCTTCTGTGATACCAATATCACAATCAAAAAATATGTTCTCATTCTTACATGGGAAAACTGACACATAAGTCAGGGATAGCAATACTTGGTTCTTGCTTCTCCAAGGCAAAAGAAGTAATGTCTCCAAGAAAAATGCCATCTGGTATGCTATACGGTAAATTCTACAATATGTCTCATTTCCAGTGAGACTCAGAATATCTTTATTGTGGGGTTTGGAAATGACTGAATCTGTGACATCAAACATCACATGATTTCAAACATTTTGAAAGCCAGATTTGCTCTAAATGAAAAAGAATGTAAGAACTCTATTTTATTGTCTCTGTTAATAATGTTGATTTTTCTTTCTCATTTTTTCTTCACTTAGTTTTCAAGTGAGGAAAATAAAAAAAATACAGTGTTTTTTTTTTTTTTTTTTTGGTAGAGGAGGTATTCCCCCAGTCATTGTGATTAAATTATTAAAAAACATTTTCTTAGGTAGGTCAATATGTGTCAAACATCGCTAAACACTTCTGGTGTTAAGGAGTCAAAAATGGAAGAATTTTCACAGCGACTGACCAATACATTTCTGAGTGGAGAATATAGCACAGTATGAAAAGAATGAATCTTTTAAGGACACTGGTAGCAAATGTAGCAGAGCTGGAGAAATTGATGCTAGAGTAAGTACTATAAACTTTTTTCTTTAATTAAAGTTTTCAGTCTTGTCCAGCACTAAACAGAATATAAGTTTTCTCTTTATGTTTACAATTTCAGCCAGATAAAAAAGTTATCTCAACACTGGGACAGAACTTGTCCAGCAGAGTTAGAATTACTGCACATTCTAGGGAATTACCTAATCTAAACATATTTCTGGAGAGGTGACAAGAATAGCTAGGAATAGGATGTTGCATGACTGTCGTGGTTTGAGGCCCCCCTCAAACAGTTCTGCACACCCCCCCCCTCTTTCTTCCCCAGTCC
>JASSUY010014575.1:0-17043 GCA_032466535.1 Forpus xanthops | reverse complement strand
TTCTTTACTGTTGAGGTGGTGAGGCACTGGAATGGGTTGCCCAGGGAAGTTGTGAATGTTTCATCGCTGGCACTGTTCAAGGCCAGGTTGGACATAGCCTTGGGTGGCATGGTTTAGTGTGATGCATCTCTGCCCATGGCACGAGGGTTGGAACTGGATGATCTTAAGGTCCTTTCCAACCCTAAATATCCTATGATTCTGTGAATCTCCATTCTGATCATCCCAGAGGAAAACTGGCTTCCAAGAAAGCTAGAAACATGAAGTACCTTCAGAGAAATACCTCCCTTTCTGGAAAAAGACACTGAGAAGATACTGCTTTTCCAGCAGTAGAGCTTGCACAAGGGCTGTCTCACCTGAGGTTTAACATTCACCGCCTCTACTGCATTTTCATTCAGCCATTTTGCATCAACTTCCACATCAAAATGGCCAATATTACACACTATGGCATCATCCTTCATCTGCTCAAAGTGTCTGCAAAAAAAAAAAAAATTACATTAAAAGTTAATGCACAAAAAAATTTCTTCAGCAAAAGAAGATGCTCTGGTTCATAGCTCCTTTCAAGAAGTAATGCTAAGCACTCGCTGATTGCATTTGACTTCTTTAAGATGTGTGGCTCTGGTAATCTTGCAGGTATGCAAAGTCTACTGGAAAGAAAGATCTCCAGCTTCTAGGGACGGAAACTTTCTGGGGATACAAGAGGTTATTGAGGAGAAAATAATTTTCCCAGTATGGAAAGTAAAACCATTGTAATTGGTGAAACCTGAAACATGTTTACTCACAGATGGAATCACTTTCAACCTTTACCTACCTCCTTTCTTCATATTTACCTGCCCTAACACAGAATATTCTGGAGAATAAGCGCATCAGAGCTATTTATCCCTCTACACCTTTTGTTTCCTCATCATCACATGCTGTAAGACAGGAGCAACTGCAATATGGCAACATTCAACTGAACTGAAAGACCAAAGCCCCAATTTCTCACTAAACAGATGCTAAATTCTGATGTCCTGCAATGAAAATGTGTGCTAATCCTCACCATACTGCTGACAAGTTATTACTGTAATTGAAACCTAACTGTACAGGTATGCTTACACCAAAGTAAATGGCTAGACCGTACCTGCCCTGAACAATGTCAGTGCAGCCAGTGGTGGTAACAAAGATATTGCCTTCTTTGCAGGCCTCCTCCATGGTTGTAACTTCATAACCTGAAAAGAGAAAATGTTATTCCTCTATCTAGCACCAGCAATTATTAAAAAATGAGATACAATATTTCAAGTAGAAAAGTACGGAGAAAGAGTAAAAAGAGTCTGTGCCACCACCTGACCTATGGAGGATAACAAGTATAAGCCTAATTGTCTTACTACATACAAACATAGCATGAAAATATCTATCCCTCACCCATTTCCAGGCTGCAGATGTATACATCCAATGTCTTATGGCCACAGGTGTTAGTAACTGGCACAGTACTCAAACTGGATTCAGGGGTTAAGTTTGCAAAGGGAAGTACATCCACAACACCTGCAGGTTCTAGTCAGGTATGGAAAGAAATGGGATAAATGGGTACTAAGTATAATTATAGAATAGTTAGGGTTGGAAAGGACCTTAAGATCATCCAGTTCCAAACCCCCTACCATGGGCAGGGACACCTCCCACTAAACCATGCTACCCGAGGCTATGTCCAACCTGGCCTTGAACACAATCATGGATGGAGCATTCACAACTTCCCTGGGCAACCCATTCCAGTGCCTCACCACCCCAACAGTAAAGAATTTTTTCCTCAGATCCAATCTAAACTTCCCATGTTTAAGTTTGAACCCGTTACCCCTTGTCCTATCACTACAGTCCCTCATGAAGAGTCCTTCCCCAGCATCCCTATAGGCCCCCTTTAGATACTGGAAGGCTTCTATGAGGTATCCATGCAGCCTTCTCTGCTCCAGGTTGAACAGTCCCAACTCTATCATCCTATCTTCATAGGTGCTCCAGTCCCCTGATCATCCTCGTAGCCTCCTCTGGACTTGTTCCAACACTTCCATGTCCTTTTTATGTTGACGACACCAGAACTGCACAGTATTCCAAGTGAGGTCTCACAAGAGCAGAGGGGCAGGATCATCTCCCTCATTCTGCTGGTCACACTGCTTTTGATGCAGCCCAGGATACCGTTGGCTTTCTGGGCTGCAAGAGCACACTGCTGGCTCATGTTCATCCTCTCATCAACCAACACCCCCAAGTCCATCTCCTCAGGGCTGCTCTCAATCTCTTCTCTGCCCAACCTGTAGCTGTGCCTTGGAATTGCACCGACCCAGGTGGAGGACATTGCATTTGGCATGGTTAAACTTCATCAGGTTGGCATCAGTCCACCTCACAAGCATGTTAAGGTCCCTCTGGATGGCATTCCTTCCCTCCAACATATCAACCAACTCACAGAGCTTGGTGTCATCAGCAAACTTGCTGAAGGCACACTCAATCCCACTGTCTATGTCACTGACAAAGATGTTGAACAAGACCGCTCCCAACACCAATCCCTGAGGGACACCACTCGTTACTGGTCTCCAGCTGGACACTGAGCCATTGAGCACAACTCTTTGCACGCGGCCATCCAGCCAGTTCTTTATCCACTGAGTGGTCCACCTATCAAATTGATGACTCTCCAACTTAGAGACAAGGATGTCATGTGAGACAGTGTCAAACGCTTTGCAGAAGTCCAAGTAGATGACATCAACTGCTCTACCCCTGTCCATTAGTTTTGTAGCCCCATCATAGAAGGCCACAAGATTGATCAGGCAGGATTTCCCCTTAGTGAAGCTATGCTGGCTGTCACCAAGAACCTTGTTGTTTTTCATGTGCCACAGCATGCCTTCTAAGACAATCTGCTCCAAGATTTTGCCACGTACAGAGGTGAAGCTGACTGGTCTGTAGTCCCCTGGCTCATCCATTTTCCACTTCTTGAGAATGGGGGTTATATTTCCCTTTTTACAGTCATCTGGAACTTCAGCTGACTGCCAAGATCTTTTAAATATGATGGACAGTGGCTTAGCAACTTCATCTGCCAGCTCCTTCAGGACCAGCGGATGGAATAATTACACACTCACATGAAGAGAAGGAGCAGAGCTTTCAGAACACTCGATGAGCACAGCTGGAAAGGTAGAGAGCATGGCATCTTAATGCATGCTGGAGGTTAGAGTGACACAACTTGAACATAGCAAAGCCATCCTAAAGCAGTCTTGCCATGTTATGACATGGTGGGCCCCACCCCACTACAGCTTCTATATTCTTTACTGCAAAGACATCTTCAAGGCCCACACTAATAAACTCCTTCCCTAACTGCCAGGAAAGAATTCCTACATTTAAACTGGGGTCATGTCTACCTCAACAGGGATGGAGCTGAAACACACTAAAACTTCCTTGGCCAACTACCACTTGCTGTTCTACACTGACACGCAGTCGCGTGCATTAATTTCTACATCTCCTTCAGTTCTTACCTTCCATAGCTGCCTGCAGTGCGTTGATGGGATCAATTTCCGTGATGATGACTCTGGCTCCAAAGCCCCGCAGGGCCTGAGCGCAGCCTTTGCCCACATCACCATAACCTGCCACAACTGCTACTTTCCCAGCAATCATGACATCTGTTGCACGCTTGATGCCATCGATGAGGGACTCTCTGCAACCATAAAGGTTATCAAACTTGCTCTGAGGAAGAAAAAGGAGCAGTTTCAGAACAGACGAAAGTAATAATTCTTTAAAGAAACAACTGACTTATGTTTATAGTACAAACCAGGATGCTGTGTACACAGGTAGGTCTGAGTTCCTTAGCCAGATGTTCATCACTTCTCTGCTGCTGTTTATCAGACAATGAACTGAACCGATTAACTGAATAAGCAGGCAAAAACCTATGCCAGCAGAATGGCTGAACAATTATCATCTTCGCAAGTCATAGGCACACTGCAGAAGCAGCAAGGTGCCCACATTAACCATGAGAAATTGGTTCCTGCAGTCCAGGAAGATCAAAGGAGTATCTTCTCCCAGGAACTGTTACACTAATGCTGCCAGGGTGCTCAGATTTAGAAAAATCCAGGAAGGAGCCATTCACAACACTAGTCTCTCCAGTCAAGGACCCCTGGATTTCATTTCCTAATGCCTCATTACAGAATATCCCCCTACTGTAACATTAACACAAGCTTAACAGCCAGACCTCAAAATCAAAGTTCCTATGCTAAGTCAGACGACAAATAATACTCCATTTGAACATAGAACTAATCTCTGAAACATGTTGCTGTACTGATTTTTGTAATGCCCCTGCCTTTTCTCTTTGGGCCCTTTGCTCTGACCAGGAGTGGGGGCTGTATAAACAGATTTGATTACCTGAAGAGCTACAGAAGTCAAGAAGTTAAAACCACCTGGCTACCAAAGTTGTGCTGTACTTCCCAAGACAGGGTATAAAGAACTCACCACTCATACAAAATTCCTGTCTCAAAGCCTGCCTTGCTGGTGCTATCGAGCATATGTAAAGTGATGTTATAGTTTGAGATTCAGTCCACAGCTTACAATTTTTTTATAATAAAAGCACAAATTCCATAGGTATACAGATTTATAATAAAACAGAAAGAAAATACTGTGACTATGACTTAGGTACATCATCTGAGTAAATTACCAGGTATAGCGGCATGCTACTCCCAGCTTCAGAAGCTGGCCAAGGATTAATGTATAAGAACTTACACTTCTGATGCACAAGATCCTGACTCAGTGCTTGTAAGTTTTATCACAGGCATACTTGCCATTAATATTCAGAAAATTTGTGTCTTTCAGAATGGCAAGCTAGTGCAAGTTGGCAATCCTCTTTTCTAGTCCTCCAGCAGATTTTCCTTGCATTGTAAGCCTTCTTGTGGAAGAAAACAGCATCATCAGATTTGATTCCTCATAACCAAATCCACCAGTTACAGTCTTCCAGGTGGCTGTGTATTTCCACATAGGCAAGTTAACAGAGTGCCAGATGCAGACATCTGTCCCACCCAAAAATATATTTGAGTAGCAAGGGGGAAGAAGAGAACTGGATGCTGCCTACCTTCTCTCTCCAAATACTAGTACAGGAACCTGGCAACCAACATAAATATCTAACTAGGAGAGCAGAATTTGTCAGCTCAGTTGCATGTCTTCCTGGAAATGTACAACTGTGGTTAGTACCAATCTTTTACTAGACAAATAACAAGTAGCACTTGAAAGTAAGCACTTGCTTGGCACTAGAACAAAGGCAGCTTAACCCAAACCCACTCAAGATGCTTTTTTAGAAACTTATGAACTTCCAAATCCACTAAAGAGTATTAACAGTTATTGTGCAGGAGGCATAAATCTAGGTGAAAAGGATGCAAAGAGAAAAAGCTTCCTCCAAGAACAAGTGCATTCCAGCCCACTAGCTATGAAAAAAATGTCAAATGTCTCTTTATGATCAGAAAGGAGATACTCTTAAGGCAGCAAACTGCAGAGAAAGGCCAAATAGTCAGTGAGAACTGCCATGCCCAACAGGATAATGTTAGTATGGTAACTTGAAATAGGTTTAGCAACTGGACTTTAAACATGTACATGCATAAAGCCTTAAGCACACCTGTAATTACCACTATTAATTCACCTGCATCCAAATAGCACCAGCAGTCTTTGAACACCAATCTCTCTCATCCCTAAATTCACTGGGATTTGTCTCAGGAAGCAGTAATATATTTAAGAGTAGAATAAATACTTCCTGCCCTGTCCTTTGCAACTGCTGCTCAGAGATAGCAGACCTTTTACCAGCCACAAGCTTATGCACATTCCTTTCTCCAGCTGGTATCCACTTTAAGCTACGCAAGAGTGAGGATATGTCCCTTACCATAGGAACTGTACCACAGGAGCCATGATCTCCATAGGTGTTTCCACATTTAGATATGAAAGAATGCACGTCCTTATATATAAAAAAAGCTCATGTTCTGAAAATATGACATTTCCCATTAGAGACATCATGGGCTTACTTCAAGGATATGGCAAAAGTCTGTTCTGTACCAGATCAAGAATAGCTGAGCAAGAGAAGGAATACTTGCACGGAAATGCTGACATCCCCACATCGAACTGGTAAGACAGCAGAACATAGCAGAAGAGCTCTAGATGCATTACCTTGGTAACAGAGTCATTTACATTGATAGCTGGCACTTTCAGGGTCCCATTGGCCTTCATCTTGTACAAGTTGTGAACTCCAGTGGTTGTCTCTTCTGAAATACCTCTAATTCCTGCAGGGAGAATAAAGGATTCACCTTAGTTGTAGTTAACAGCACTGCAAACAAACACATCCAAACACTGGGAGCATACTCCAGAGGCCTAACAAACACTTTGCAGGAAGCAGGGAAGAGATAGCCCTCATTTTTGTCCACAAACAGTAGTTTGAAGCTTCAAACAAGCTTCTTTCCCCATAAGGCAATTAAAAGAACAGGAAAAAATATTCTTTGGAAAGAAGGGACCAGCTCAAGACCGAGGCCTCCAACTACGCCACACTGGCTTTGCCCAGAGGACAATCAAAGCTGTCAGTCACGAGTAGGGACAAGTTCCACTAGACCAGGTTGCTCCAAACCCAGTCCAACCTGGTCCCAAACACTTCAAACAGAATTTGTACCAGTCTCAATGGAGTTTAAGAGTCATTACATTTCCCTTTTGCCTCCCAGAACACCACGTTGAAGCACTGGCACTCTGTGTCACAAGAAGGAAATGAGACCAACTACGCCAGAAGGAAACAGAGCTTGGTATTAGGCCGATTTATCCCCAGAGGTCTGTCATCCCACACCTCACACCAAACCTGCAGTACCTGTGCTTCCCAGAGGGTTACCTAAAGAGAGAACAAATTCAGGCTTCAGCAGAGTTAAGACTTGCTTAGAGGGGAACAGTTTAAAGAACATTGCCTCATGCACAGTTAAATACAGCATCTGTAGTCAAGTTACCCAAAAGTATCAATATCCCAGTGCAACTGTTTAGATCAAGTATAATCATCCCCATGTGAGGGAAATCTGAGGGAGGTCACAGCACAAGCCTCCAGTTCAAACCTGCTCTCTCTATCCCAAGGCCTACCTGGCAACCAGGAGACACACTCATCCTTCAAAAGCTCTCCAAGCTGACTTTCCTAAGCTTAGTGCAATTTTAAAGACAGCTTGCTAAGTGAACCTCACATCACACACACAAGCAGGTTCCCTTCTCTGAAGACCACCTGCCTGCTACCCCCAGGTGACATTTATAATTGGTCTAAACTGCTTTGCAACTCCACTGAAAGTCCTACCTATACCACTCAATTTCAATGCCAGAGTGACTTCAGTGACTGGGAAGAGCCTACACTAAGGACCCTTGCTAAGCACACTTTGCTCCCCTGTATTTCTTACCTGGTCAATGAGCAAGCCTGCATCAATGGATCACAAGTGATCCAATCTTCTCCATCCTTTCTCAACAGCAGTCTTCTGCACAGATGCCAGAGACCTCCCTTGCACGAGTTCAGATTACTTTCTCCTCTCTTCAGTTCTACTTTAACTATTCCTACCTTTATGTTACTTTTAAGGGCATTTAATTTAGTAGAATAAGCCCTAAGTAACAAGGTCATTCTGCCCTCCAACAGCAGGCACCATGAGAGAGAGAGGGAGCTTGCTGAGTGTTTCCACACATTTAACACATCTTCTAGTTGAAGTAGGCTTGAATAGCCCTACTTTCAACCATCAGTTGCACACTAGCACTGAACTAAGTTTTATTTAAATTAGAAGCAGCTGACGCTTGGAAGACAGGCAGATCCCTTTGAAATTAGCCCAGAAACCTTGTCCAGCCTTTAAATGACGGGCAGTCTTTTCTGTCACTGCATGCCAAAATGCCTCCTCTGCTCACAATCCAGTCTTTCCACACACTGTGCGTGCTCTTCTAATATTGCTTTTGTCCTGCTTCTCACCCAAAGAGGTCAAATATCACCACGAGCCCTTACGATATATTAGCCTCTGTTATCATCAAGATAGTAAAAACAGACGCTACACAGCTTCATTTAAGCAGTGTTTGCAGCAAAGGGCAAACCACAGAGCTTCATTAAATAAGACCAAGGCTACTCAGTGGTACCATTATGGAAGTTTTGCTGTTTCCAAGGAACAACAGACTAGAAGTTGAAGAGATCAAGTTCTGTCACACTCCAGAGATCAGTCTTTAATTAGTTTACTAAATTAAAAGCAGATAGTACACACATTCTGGCACAGACGGCATCCTGTCTAGACTCTAAAAATACAGTAGAAGAGCCATCCCCATGAATTCAGGGAGCAACCCCAGGCAGCAGGGATGCTTATCATCAATGGCAGACTAGAGATGGATGGCCAAAACAGGAGTCACTTCAACAGCCACTGCCCTGCTGCACCATACTATACAGTCCCTTCCACACCAGGACCACAGAAGAAGAAGCAAATGGCTGCAGGGAACAAAACAGCAGACAGCGGGAGGGACGGAAGTGTGGAAGGAGCTCAGCACAAGGACCCTCAAGACCAGGGTCATCAACTGAGGTGCTTCATATGCATGGCAAGGAAACAACCCTGTATGAATGTGGAAAGCACATTTTTTTGGCCTCTGACAAAGCCAGGAAGACAGAGAGGCATGATCAGCTGTGATATGGCAGGAACACAAAAGGTCATGAACATCAGAGAGAGGCAATCTAGAAAGACCTCCAGCAGAAAAGAGGATCCCAGCATGGCTGAGCAGACACCAATGAAAACCTCTCATTACAGTTCAAGTAAGATGTTGACTGTTGTATTACTAGTGACATCAGGCTGAGGATAAAGGAGAAACTTGAGACTTGTTACACAGAAGCAGCTTCCTCTCTTTCTGCTTACCCTAGACACATGAGCACATGGATGAGGAGCAGCCCCATACTTTTCCCCACACACAGCCATACCCATGGGTTGACACCTTCAAATTTTCCCCCATAGCTTCCTCTTAAAGAGTGCAAGAATTGTCACTGATCCAGCAGGTTTTTACAGCAACCTCACCTCTATGGACCTAGAATGAATATTAGTACACCTCATTGTACCACTGTAATCTCCATCCCATATCACTTTCAAATGTTCTTCACATCCCAGATCAAACATGCCCTTTAGCAATACTGGGTGCCTGCAGCTTGCAGCAGCACAGATGATGGACACTGGGAGAGCTCAGGAGAAGCTGTCATGCTTCATGTCTAGGAGGTGCAGATAAGCTCCTGCAGGTCATGCCAAAATCTACTCAGATCAATGCTTTTACATAAACATGTGCCAGCAACACCACACTGATCTGTTTTTAATTTCACTAACTTACACTGAAGATAAGTTAAAGCAACAGCCCCAATCCTGACTCCATCAGCATCTTGACTGACAAACTGGAGGGGTCAATGCCTTGTAGTTTATACAGTAGAAAATTGCTTCCTTTCCAAGAAAGGTTACAAGCTGCCATGACTTCATCCAGAGGTGCGCTAAGATGATGAGGAAGAAAAAGCATTAATGGTAAAAATATTAACTGCAAGCAGACACTGAAAAATTCTAAAACACAGCCCATTTCCAGGAAGGCTGGAAGCCTTGGCTAGCCAGCTGTACCACTGGTACAGGTTATGGGCACTGTAAAGGATAGTCAGGACAGGACACTGCAGCTTATATACTAAAAAGCAAAGATGGAAGCAGCTCCTGCAGGCAAGATGCTTTGGTCTTGGCCTGCAAGTAGTTTTCATAGACTCACAGCCTGTTTGCACATGCCTGTCTCTACCCCACCCACAGAGACTGCCTAAACAGCCTCCAAAGCAGAATTGTGGTTGACAAAGGAAAATACCACTCACCTTTCAAGAGCTGTGGGTATTTGGTATGAACTAGATTGGTAAGATCTCCACCATCATCCAAAATCATGTTGAGGGGCTGCCCATCCTTGAAGTACAGGGTCTGCTCAATGCACCACAAATATTCCTCATCTGTCTCCCCTTTCCAGGCAAACACTACACAAGAACAAACATAATTAGCCAGCTTCTTACTCAGCGTGTGGTAAAGCAGCCAAAGGAAGATTTCAGCAGCAGCTCTCAGAAGGAGACAGATTATTATCTGTGCCTGCAGGCCAGAAGAAACTTTTGAATTGAAAAAAGGATTTCAGAATGAGCAGAAATGAAAACACATTGCTTTCTGTTCCAGGGCACAAACTTGGTCAAATTTTAAGGCTTCACTGCTCTCCTTATCCTTCTTCCATGTTAAGAGAGAGAAGGCAAAGCAAACCAAACCAGATACATCCATAACACTCACATGCTTCCCTAATACATCCTATGTTACTAGGAACTAGAAATAGCCACTGGATATGTTTATATAGACAAATGAAAACATAACTACAGCATTTTATAGCACAGCAGAAAAGAGGGACTAAAATTTAGCACTAATCTCGTCAGCAACTTTTAAACTCTAGTCTCTAGCACAGCACCAAAATCCAAGATACCATGCCTCCTCTGCTTGTAATAGGGCCTATTTCTGCATCAGTACATGTACCACCAGCAACATGCTGCAACCACTAGCATGCTGTATCTAGCAGTATTTCTGCGTTTCCAGGCATTTGTACTGGATTCATACTGTACTTCAGCCTTTGTGGTATTCAGTCCATTCAAACATATATTAGACACATGATTTACACACCCCAACATCTGGCTAAATTCTCATGTTTTCCACTGTTTGCACAGAAAATTAACCTTGAGCTATGAAGAGCCAATCATGCGACAGTCCATTCTGAAGGGGAAAATCAGTATCTCATATTGTATCAAAAGGATCAGCAGCCCTCCATCTTGTAAATTCAGTATGTGAAGTGCAGTATTAACAAAAAGAGCGAGTTCCACAAAACAAGGATACCAAGGGGAGAGGTCAAAAACTTAAACACTCCACCTGTAAACTGCTCTTCAGTTGAGTTTTGAGTGTTGAGAGCAGTGAACAAGTCAATATCCTAACATCAGATCTAGAGTCCCATCTGGTCCTTTGACATCAGACGCCAGAGACAGGCAGAAGACATGTTACCTGCAGCTAGTAATGAAAAAAACACTTCTTCTGCTACCTTAGAATGGACATGGCTGGAGAAGGACTTGTGGCACTACTGAATTATATGAAAAATACCTCCAGGAGCCAAAAAAAAAAAAAAAAAAATGCTGCCAGAAATCAAATCTAACCTCTGCAAACATCCAGGCTTAAGCTATGCAGTTCCCAGCACAGAGCTAGGAGGACTGCATGTCCTTACTCCAAGAAACACAGCAGACAGTCCAATGTATTTACAAGGAATGCCTCTTTATTGGAATATGACAGTAACAAAACTGCAGCATCCTGATGAAGTGCTTCAGGGACATTAGGCAGCCACACAGCTGCCCTAAATCTAGCCTAAAAATATCTTGAGCATTCACACTGCCATTGTAACATATACTACAGTCAAGATCCCTTCCCCAACCCCTATTTAGCACCAAGCTTGCTGGAAAGCACCAAACCCCACCATCTACACACACCTACACACCAACCCATTTAATTACCCAAGCCCATTCAATCACTTTAATGACCAGGCTTAAAGCTGGTAACATCAGTCAGACTCCTTCATAGACCAACACCAGCCACTGTAAGGAGTGCTATACACTGCCTGATGCAAAGCTTGAATCAAATGTCCTGTTAGGTAACAATTACTGCTTTTGATGGGCTACTTCTACCCTGAAGCTTGTTCAGAAGAGCTTTCTTTGTAGTTTGATTTAGCTGGAACAGGCAGTGTACCCCAACTCAGAGCCACATTAGAACATTGAAAACTTACCAGGGATACCAGATTTTGCAATAGCAGCTGCAGCATGGTCCTGTGTGGAGAAAATGTTGCAGCTTGACCATTGTACCTGGAAAACAACACAAGTTTTGTTTGCTGAACAAAGTTCTGAGATATCAGGCACTGTCTTCCAGACACAGGAGTTGAAAAGGGAAGAAGAACAGAAAGGCATATTAGTGCAGGTTCTTGCCTTTCTCAGTAGCTCTGACAGGTTAAGATGAAAACCAAGTATGTGACTAGGCTCAGGGAAATAATGTCACTTGAGGAAAGGCTATAATGGAGCTTTAGCTGTGCTGCATGTTCAGCCATCTCCTTATTCATGACAGTTTCTGCCAGGCAGCCAGAGCATATATCCAGCTATAGATCTGCAGGAAGTGCACAGTATGGTGGGTTTTAGAAAGTTTCAGTCAATGAAGTTCAGATTTTCAGAACAGCCACATAGCAAGTGTCCACTGAGAGATCTGGACATGCAGCAACATGCCTGCTGGCACACAGAAGGGTCAGAAATGCAGCTGAAACTACACTTGATCAAACAGGCATTCTCCCAAGATTGTGCTCACCCACCTCCCTCTCTGTGCTCCAGTCATAGAAGCTTTTCCAGCTGAGCTAAGCATTTTCCACACTAGGCTCAGGCACCTGGAAAAGCAACAGCATATTGCTGAGTTGCATTGAAAAGTATCTGCATACTTACTGCACCTCCCCCAGCAGGCACAAAACCCACCACATCCCAAAGCCACACACAAGTTCTCACTGCAAATCTGGCTGACAGGTTTTTGCGTGCTTATTTGTAACAGAGCTCAAGGAGAGAGCAATAATCCTTCAGCCAGCTTCCAGAGACCCATCCCACTCTATCAGGAATTCACACTTCAAAGTAAGGGCTGCAGTAAGAAGCACCTCATCTGAGCCTACACAACACCTGTCAGTGAAAACACAACTGGAAGAAGCACAGGAAAAATGAATTCATGACCATAAGCACTGCACTTCCTCATCTGGGTTTTTCTAAGCTCCTTCCATATCAGTACAGATGACACTGACAGATGTCATGACATTCAAAGCATACAAAATAACTGTCTATTGGTTACACTTCAAGTACTTGATACAAGACAAGGGCCACTTCAACCGCATCCTCAGATCTGTAACACCAGTTTGTGATAACTGTAGAATAATTAGCATATCCAATGGGCACAGAGCTAATAATAAATTCATCACTGGTTATGAAAATAATGCATTTTTAGTACAATTTTAGAATTTAGGCAGCCTGAGGGAGAGAGTATTTATTCTATCTTTGCTAACCTAGCCAAAAAAGGGATATCAAGATAACTATGCTGCAGTGAGCTACACGGTCATTCTTTACGGCATGGTTTCATCAGTTTCACTCCTCCCTCTTGGGCACCAAAGTTCTGGCAGAGTCCATGAACCAGGGCTGAATCCAAACTCAAGACAAAGTCTAAAGTAAATAAATGCAAGTCTAAACTAACTAAATGCAAGCCCTGGGAAAAGAAAAGAGCAACATGACAGCACACAACTTAAAAGCACCACCATGCTTATGCACTTATGCTTATAGGAACCAAATCTCTGCAGGTACTTCCCTGAGTAACTTGGACGAATCCCACACAACACTAATTGGGGATTGTGCTCAGAATAAAACAGCTTGACAAGGTTCAAGTAAGCATACAGCTTCTGCCCATGCCAGCCATGCCCATACACAGCAACCAACAGTAGCAGCAAGGAGCCCTCCAAATTTCAGTGGTTACTGCTTTCTTTCAAATTCTATGGAGGGACAAGAGTTTCATATACAGAGTAGTGTCGTGGCTGTCATGGTTTAAGCCCAGCCAAAAATCAGCCACACAGTCATTAGCTCCCCCCTGCTCCTAGAAGGATGGAGAAGAGAATCAAAAGAATGTAGCTCCCACGGGTTGAGATCAGAACAGTCCAATAACTAAGGTATAACACAAACCACTGCTGCTACCACCAATAATAAGAATGATAAGGGAAGTAACAAGGAAAAAGAATACAACCACCCACCACCTGCCAATGGATACCCAGCCAGACCAAGGAGTGAACTAACTCTTCTGGGTCCCTGCCCCCAGTTATTACATCCTGGGCATGATGTGCTGTGGTACGGAATACCTCTTTGGCTAGCTTGGATCAGGTGTCCCGTCTCTGCTTCCTCCCAGCTTCCCCTCCTCCCTGGCACAGCATGAGACTCAGAAAGTCCTTGGTCAGACTAAACATTACTGCAACAACTGAAAACATTGGTGTTATCAGTGCTATTCCCAGGCCAAAAGTAAAAAACACAGCACTGCACCAGCTACTAAGAAGAAGAAAAAAATGACTGCTACTGCTGAACCCAGGACACTGGCATAAAGCCAGGACTAGCTCCACAAAGCTCTTTCAGTACTGCATCATTTACAACTGTGGAACAGCCCTGAACAGGCTGAAGAACACCTGCACAACAGCAGGTACCTAACTTGCTCAGGCTGACCTGGCATGCTTCCAGATCTAGCCACCCCACTTTCTGAGGAAATGCCTTAGTTCTACAGAGAAAGCTTCCCTTTCTCCCAGTGCCTTTTGATCAGCACAACACTGCTCAACTCATTCAGCAATTCACAGGGAGGGATCCCATACACAGCACCTCTGGTCAGCCTAAGTTCAGGCAGCTAAGCTTCTGGAAGGAGTTTCAGATCACATACATACTGAGCATCCATCATCAAGTTCCTGTCAGCCCCATGCAGCTCAGCATGTGAGCAAAGTGAATTGTGTCAGATGCCTGACTCTCCTCATGCCTTGTACAATGAACACTCAGCAGGGATGTCTGGACTTCAGCCAGCAAGTCAGGCAGAGGACATCAGACAGTAAATGGTTTACAGGTATCTCAGTCTTTTATATGGACTAGGGTAACTGGTCCATAGTCACACAACAAATTCAAAGTCACTGTAGTCCCTAGTCATCCATCACTGACCTGCACTGCCTCCATGTTGTTTTCCTACACAGCTAAAGGGCCAGCATGAGCTATTTGGAAGCTTCACTGTTTTTTTTGCTGAATTTACCAGGGCACAGTGTGGCTCTTAATTCAGGCTAATCTGTGCTGGAGGCTGTCACTGAGCTTCCACATTAGTAACAACGATACATGCCTGAGCACACCATCACTGTGCAGGACCAGCTTTCAGCACTGCTGCTCAGGGTGCTGTACACACAACTGCTGGAGCCGCTGCAGCCAGCAATGAAGCCCACAACAGCTACTCACGAAAATGCAGCTTGTCCAGAGGAAAGACACATACCACATCCCAGAGGTGTATCCAGAACGGGTGACAAGCTTTTTGCTTAAGGAGAGAAGACATAATCCATCTACCTGAGGACTGCAGCACAGTCTGTTCCAAAAATTACATCCATTTGTCAAAACCCCTAAAGTACTTATATAAGCAGAAGCAGTGCCCCAGGCAAAGCATTACCTAAGAGCACACTAAAGGAGAAACTCAGAGGCACTTTACCTCAGCTCCCAGCTTGATAAGTGTCTCTATGAGAACTGCTGTCTGCACAGTCATGTGAAGGCAACCAGCAATACGTGCACCTTTCAGTGGCTTTGATGCAGCATACATCTCCCGCATCTTCATCAGCCCTGGCATCTCATTCTCTGCAATCTCAATGGCCTTGCGACCCCAGTCTGCAAGGCTGATGTCAGCTGCAAGAGAAGGACAGATGTCAGAGTTGAAATAGCAAAGTATCTGTTCATATTCTTGTGGGTAGGCACTGGCTGCAACAGCTGAACTGAACCAGCAACAACTGGCAGAGAGAGTTGGGCAAACAGACCCTATTCCAGTTACTCCCTACTTTTCCAGTATGGTACACAGGCTTTCAAGCAAGTTTAGAGCAAACTTAACAGCCTCTCTAGAGAAAGTGTGCTTCTGTATGAGCATATTCATCAACTTGATCTAACGTGCAGACATCCCAAGGGCCTTTAATTTGGTAAGCCCCAGCCTTAAGTGCTCCTCCTTGCAGAGACTGCCCACGGGCCTGCCACCTTCTAGAGATTAACTTCCACAGGATTAATACAGGCATGGAGGGGCTGCTGGCACAGCAATAGCTTCCCCACTTACAGCACAGACAGCATGGTAGCTACCAAGTGCACCAAGACCCGAGTCCAGCCCAGCTGCCCCTCTTAAGAGCTGTGCTGCAGGATTCCTACCCCCTTAGACCCACAAAGATTATTTTCAAGGCACCAAAGCTACTTTAAGTACAAGTCTATGATTGTTTTATAAAAAGGATTTGAAGTAGAAAAGTCTAGGAAAAAAAAAATAAATCAACAAAAGACTTCAAAAATGCTAACCCGGGGTAGAAAATACTGCGCTCACCATGAAGGCCTGACTCCAGCCTTGAAAAGGTAAGGGTCAAACAGCTAGTGCCTAGGTGCAGCACTCTGCAGCATCAGCCCGTGCCCAGTGGCCCTCTGGCTCGGCTGGCTCTTTCAGACATGTCAGAAGCTCACCATTTCATTAAGAAACGTGGTCAGATAGTTCTCTTTCACCTACCTGGTGAACACAGCCCATTGAAAGCACACGAGAACACCAGGCAGGACCTCAGAGTCAGACTGTGACTGTAACACAGACAAGCTAATTGCATTTTGCTCCTGAATGAAGCCTGGAGGCTACTGAAACCACTGCCACGGCTTCAGCTGACTGGTGCTCAGCCGTTACACCAAGTGGGGACTGCAAAAACCCACGGCAGGTGAAGGGCCCTGCAAACAATTACAGCAAGAGAGGGAGGTCTTGAATCTCATCCCTCTTAAGTACTCCGTGGCTTTACCAGGGCTGCTTAAAAAACAAAAAGCAACAAATAAACCTGGCAGTATTTAATCCATAGCCTCCAGGGTAAATGAATTATGAATCTCAGCCTTATAGGCTAATGCTCTTCTCTTTGAACTTAGCTTTCAAAGAGCACACATGTCTTTAGAAAAATTAGGGTGTTTTGTTGTTTTTTTTCCTCTGTGGAGTTTCAGGTCTACAGAAACACCCGCCAAACCTTTCGGGAAGCATGCCGCACAGGCCCCAGATTCAAACGCACTTTCACGTCCGGGGCGAAAGTCTGTCCCAGCGGAGCTGCAGGCAGAGCAGAGGCCGTGGGCCCCGGGGCACGAGAGCAGCGGCACGGCGGGCTGAAGGGCCGCTGCAGGAAGGGCCAACAGCTCCAGAGCGAGGGGCACAGCCCGCCGAGCCCCGCTCCTTCCCCTCGGTTGACGGG